>JAWWEM010023247.1:0-19143 GCA_035582935.1 Ormyrus thymus | reverse complement strand
GTGTACGGTTGGGTATGTAGGCAAGGTACAAGTCATTGTACAAAAATTATCGGTAATTGGGACACGACCGATAAAATTTTGAAAACAAAGCCTCTTACTCTTTCACTTCTTAATTAGGTTACAAAATTGCCTTTCGGACAAAACATTTTCAAATGCACGCTTCGCGCTCGCTCGGAAGCATATCTTCAAACTCGGGTATTTTACTAACCCGATACACTTTCTCCGCTTTATGTCGAATCATGCAATTCAAATAACTCCGACTTATGTAATAACGAGCATTTCCCCGCGAGCATTTACCTACGATACACGTCCGTTTCAATATAGAAATCCAAAAATCCTTACGCAAGCCTCGAAAAGCCCGCAAAAACTGACTTACAATGAGAAGTCGCATTCGGCTCACGCGCGCCTCAACACTTTCGCGTCTCCGCGGCGAGGAAGGAAGAAAAAAAAAAGAGCCCGCTTCTTTCCTCGGCTCGTTCCCCGTAATAAAAGATTTCTCGATAGCCATTACACGTACGGCGTCACGCTCGAGGGGGCCATGTGCGCGCGCGCGAGGTGAAATTCATTGTACCCGAGAGAGAGAGAGAGAGAGGCCGGCGCCGAGATCGAGATAGAAAAAAAAAGTGACCGGCTCTCGCGTTTTGTTTGGGTTGCGAGGATCTGGAGTGCAGGCCTACTTTTGTAATGCGCGTGTGCGCGCTTGCGGGAGAGGCTCGATTTACGCGTCGTTATCGGGCCGATGTAAATGCCGATTTGCGGCTCGTGTAGATCGATCTGGCTTGATGTTTGCGGACGTATAATGGCATGTTGATGCGGGCTTTTTTGGCCCCGGGGGACCGTCTCGGAACGCCGAGACGGTCGGCGACTGTGATTGTATTTTCTTCGGGCTTTCGAAGCGGAGGTGGATAAAACGGGCGATCGTTTTAGCAGATAATGGTCATATGAAGTTTCGGTTTTGAAATGATCATTAGTGGGAGAGGAAGCAGTGACTTACTCGAGCTTTGTTAAAAATTTAACTGAAGAATGCATATTTACGTGGGTTCACAAGAAGAAGATCTAAAGGAATTTTTCAGTATTTTAAAATTATTGTTAAAAACGGCTTTTGGTCATTTGAATATTTTCTGAAGCTATAAATGTGTTAGACGAAATGGTTTTTTCATTAGGACGATGTTTTCATTAACGCAGTTCCTATTGAAATGCTAATATACCTGCTGACGTTGAGTACCTTTTTTTTAGGTGCAAAGCAACAAAACACAATGACGGTCTAAAAATAATGACTTTATTGTTGCTAATAACAATGCTGGATCTCCTACCATCATAATAAAGCAAGCCTTAACACTTTGAAAACATAATTTAAGATCCATTCTGTTTGAGGAAGTGGGACAAGAGCTCCCATACCTGTCAGACCTGTCTTCTGAGTTATGCAACAAGTCGCCGGTACATTACCACAATTAATTAAAAGTAAATTCGATCGACCCTTCGGCAACAAAGATCCATTTCAAATATCCACGAGCGGAACGGCATTTTAAACGAAATCTATGCGAATGCATAACGATGCATCTGCGGGCGAGCTCCGAACGAGGCATTGTCACTGGGCTGCTTCGTGCACGCCGAATATCGCGTCAGACTTTTCGGCGGCTAACGAGATACATCATGGATTTTCACGGAGGAGAGGCTGGAAAAAGTTGCGACAGAATAATTTAATGTGGGAAACCGGGTTGCGGAATCGCGGAACTTTCTTGACATATTTCTTTTGTTCGCAATCGCTTCTCTCTCTCTCTCCCCCTTCGAAATCGTGAAAATTTAACGTCCTCGAACGGATGCCTTAAGGTTCGTCGTCGGAATCGGGGTGTGGGGCGAAAACATTGTACTTTGAGATGAGCGAGAGGAGCAATTAAAAAATCGAGGATGCGACGGATTCCCACGACGCTTTCTACGGCCATTGTGCTCGCCGCGCGGGAGAATCTTTGAATTTTATAAATATAATAAAATTTCGCGCTGCGTGGCGTGTAAGGATTATCGTGTCTGAGGCACTTCTGGAAGCGTCGGCATGAATTTTTAGGACGCGGGCGCACGATAGCATCCCATTTAGACTACTCTCTTTTGTTTGATAAATCTATCCATTGTTCTCTAAGGGAAGATCTTAAATATCTATTTAAACGATACTAAAAATATTTTTAACTCGCGTCTGTTATTATTGTCTGATGGTACCGTGGAATCTTACATCGCGATTTCAATCGTACATTTTACTTCGATTACAAGAAATTTGATACTAAATACACGCAAGTAAAAACGCCAATTCCATACGAAGTGGAACAATGCTAAATACATCAGTACATTGCAAAAGATTTCGTCAATTAATAATCAAGCTACTCACGAGATAAAAATGGTTCGGTTTCTCTACAATTTCTATCTAACGCTTGCTTTACGATCCCCCATTAAAATTTACTTTGTTCCAATCGTGTTCCGAAGCTTGAACGAGCTACACCCACATAACTCCCAATCAGCCTCGCAAATTAATAATTTCGAATCTCAGTCGGGCCGCCGTTGTATATCTGCCTGAAAAATCGCCGAGCGCCCAAGACCCACGGCGTCGCTGGGCCTCGTCCGAAAAAAACAACGGCCAGAAATCCCGTTCGCGAAATTTCCATCATACGTATATACCCTCCTGCGGCCTTACAGCGGGGAGTAAGAGTGGCGATACACATCTCGGTCGACAGCGAGCGCGAGCCCGGCGATTGCGATACACATCGTTCCCGCCGCCTTTCCTCGCTCTCCTCGGTGCACCCACACCACTGCTTCCTGCGCTCTCGCGTCCGTGCCTGTACGTGCGCGCGAGCGCGCTGAATCGGGCCTACGTTCACCGTCGCCGGGGACCGGCGCGCGGTGCACTTGCACTTTTTAAGAAAACCAGTTTCCATCCCGCGAACTCTTTCCCAACGTACGTGTGTGCATCGAGAGCGTGTCTGTGTCCGTGTGCGCCGAGCGCGCGCACAAAGAGAGAGAGAGAGAGACCACACCCAGGGAGGTAGTCGCGAGAAAACGTGCGCGGTTTTTGCGTTTAGGAGCTGCGAGCTGCCGGCGGAGGAAGAGGAATGGGATATGTGCTCGGGATGATTTGAGAGGCCGATTCTTTTTTCGAAACTGATACGGGGAAATGTTTTGATTGGACTTTCTAAAGCGCAGATTGCGGCGGATGGAAGTGAGAAGGGATTGCAGTTCGTTGCACGGGGCTTTTTTAAACGCTTGACGGAGATATGGATTTTTCAAGTTTAGTTCAGACATGATTTTACGCCTATTTAAATTCCAATTTCGCTCTAATCGAATAATGCTTGCTGGCTAATCTGGAGGGTTTTAGTGTACTGCAAATTATCAATGTTTGATTTTGATTTATTCAGGCAGCATTAAATGCATACCAGCGGTAATTTATACTGTATTTATTTATTCAAAACTATGATTATTCCATGATTTACTGAGCGCTGTAGTAAGCAAAAACGAGATTAGGAACAAAATCAGGGAATTTTACCAGAACAAAGGATTCGATATAATTGCTGAAATAAAATCGATAGTAATTATGGCTGAGATCATCGTTTATAAGAAGTATTATCGAGAAAACTGCAACAAAATGTGCTCGTAAATGCACTTGTTGTGGCATGAAAAAATTGAGCTTTTAAATTTCAAAACTCCAACTAAATTTGGCTAGGACTATTTTTAAATCATTATTTGAAAGTTGTAAATTCGAAGAATGAAAACTTCAAAGAAACTTAGAGAGCGAGAAAACCGGTACATTACTAATCGAATAGTTGCTAAGACATTGACTATATACTAACCAAGCAAAGCGTTTTGAAAATTGTGTGCACACTCAGTTTCAAAATTGGAATAATTTTCATCCGGCAAGCAACAGTTAGGCTAGAAAGATTTTTAAATGGCTTGTCTTACTGGTTTCAGATATTATCCACTTGCGATACATAAGAGAAAAAAGATTGTTAGGAAATTTTACACGACTATAAAAATTATACAGGGAAATGACGTTTAACGTGTAAAGTTAGATAACTCTATTACATTTTACGTATGCAGTCATAAAAGTTAATCTACATGTATATTCTAAGCCAACAGAAACAACTGCGAGCGAGTAAAAAATTTCCATGAAATTTCTCTCATGCTTATTTAAGGTCGGATCTATGCAGCGAAAATTTAATCTTCAAACAAACGAAATAAGGGAAACGAAAGCTCATATTTAATTCATAGGCCCCAAGGTAAGAAGCCGAGAAGAATTAGCGTCGACTTCCGTTAGAAAAGCAAACCGACCTCCGAACGGCAGCGAGAAAATGAGACGCGCGAATAAAAGAAAAAAAGAGAGAAGTATTTAGGACGTTTATCTCCTCCTCCTCCTGGAAGAGGAAACAGACGCGCAGCGCGCCGGCTTGATTTGTTAGTCCGAACAAAGCCTCAATTACTCGCCGGCGTCTGCTTTATTCCGCGGCTCTCGGATGCGCCGCGGCTTATCATTATTACTATTATTACCCGCGAACCCGATTGATGAGAACTCGCGCGGGGCTCGAGAGTTCGAGCGCTACTTGCCGAGTAATTAGGGATGATCGCTGAAGCGCGAGTTTATTAATAAACTTTCTTCGAGAGGAGGGGGGCGGGGGAGCGCTTGTAATTGCGAGCTGCGCCGCGCATTAAAACAAACAAATCCGGCCGGCTGAATAATGACTGCTTCGCGGCGGCGGTGCGTGGAGATGAGTTCGTTCGTTACTCGCTTTCTGGGTCGCGGGCGTTCTTGCTTTCTTTGAGGAAGCGCCGTCGCGGCAGATAATTATTGTAATATATCTGTATCTTACGGGGAGACAGGGAGCCGGTAATGGAAAATCCTCGGAGGACTAGTTCCTTCGGCTGTAAGAACCGATGTAATTCTATTCGTGTATACAACTTCAGAAGCGACGGAGTTTACGACTCGAATAAAATATGGCTTACCGCAAGATTGCAAACCGAAAAGTCGTCTGTATCGGAACTAGTCGGGATTGGAAATGTGCTTTATACATAAGCGGGCCGCTGTCAACGATAAGGTGAATGCAACGTTAGGATTCTTTTTTTACGTGGGAGGCAGGCGATAGATGTATATAATTAACGGTTTTACTTTTCTTCGGAAGCATAAAACTTTATGCAGGTTTTTATTAAAAATTTTTTGCAGCTGCACCATTCGAAAAATATCCTAGAATGTGATGCCGTAATCGCAGTTTTTGCGCAGAAAAACAGTGCTCGAGCAAATATTGCTTTTAGATTACCGTCTCCACGCGATGGATAAATAAAATTTGATACATTTTTCTTGCCCAATTTTTTTTTCCAAACAATGACACAACCCTGCCATTAAGATTCTAAACAAATTGCACAAGTCGCGCCGAACAATGGAGTCCCGATCGAAAACCCTTCCACCGAATGATTCGACATCCTTTCCAAACACCTCCCGTGTAATTAAAAAATCCCACGTATCATTCTTACACATCCCGATACGCGCATTAATCGCCGAGCGCGAAAAAGCGACGAGCTCCTTAAAGATTCGTTCAAGAACCCTGACTCGTGCCGCACGTGGCGATCGCACAAAGAAAGTAAACAGCAAGGAAGGAAGAGAGGCAGAAAAGAAACCCGCGCCGGTCCACCTGCTCTCGGCTTTCGCACGCGCCCTCGGCGCATTGCGCAAGCGAATTGATAAAGAGAAATTGTATCATTTCTCCCGGCGAGCGCTCTCGCGATGAACTTTCACTGCTGCTTAACGGCCGCGCGTACACGATCATTGGGTCAGCTTTTGAGCCCCGGCGGCGCCGCGGAAATAATACGCGCCCGTGTGCGCGATCGAGCGCCGTTTCCTTTGTTCGCCACCGACCGGCGGGGAGAGAAATAACCGACGGTCGCCCTGAAAAATGCGCTTCCTCATCGGCGGCTCCGAGCTTTTTCTCGCGATCGAGGTGCGTGATTGGAGAAATTTTTCTCGCCGAGGCGATTAATGACGCTTTGCCGTACTTAAATGCCGAGCGAGAGAGAGGGAGATGGAATTGGGAGATTATTGTGGGTTTTGCGGGGCACGTAATCGGAGGGGGCTTTTCTTTGCGCGGGACGCCGTGCAATCCATTGGATTTTAATCGGCGCTCGATTTAATTGCACATCGAGTCGCACTCGATGGCTTTATTTAGTTACAATTTAGTTTCAATTTACTTTCCTTCCGAGCCTACGATTAGTTATAGTCGAATGAAACCTCGGGCATAGTTAATTAAAACGTACCCTGCATTTATAAATACTATCGTTTATAAATAAATATCGACTGGCGCGCATTAGAACAATCAACCAAAATGTTGATTCTTCGGTTTCAGTAATCCGTGTATGAAGCTGCGAGCAATAAAATTCGCCTCCCGCAAATAACTACTGGGTCAAGTCGACTGCTCCCGCGTTGAAAGCACTTTAATAAATCAGCGTTAATACTTGTTGATTTAATTACGCAGGCATAATCGAGTAATGGTAAACTCAGCCGTAACAATGACTGCGATTGAGCAACCGAGAGAACATTGACTAGTCGTTGATTGATATATTGGAATCATGAGCACTTTGTTATTAATAAAATTATTTATTAGTTTGAAAAGTTTGCGCAACATAGACAAGGCTGTAAATTATAATTCAATATTTATTTGATTATAAAATAAACAATTTTCTACCCCGTGCCTTCCTTAAAAATTGTTTTTCAAAGTCAATACCAGCAGTTTCGTTCTCAGTAATTAGCAGTAGCTTTTCAAGATCTCGAAAAAAGATCCAAGATAAAAGCTGCGCAAAAACTCCCAATCCAAATCAAAGCAATTAAACCGCACGCCCCAAACGGACAGCCGCGAAAATCCTCAGGAAGCTCAGCTCAGCTTTTTCCTTTCTGCCCCGACAGAACGATGCCGGTGAGCGCGATCTTCGGTCCGCTGCTGCTGCTGCTGGCGCTGCTCGCGGACGCGGCGGTCGTGCTGCCGAGGCCGCCCTCCTCGCCAAACTACATCCCGCAGACGTACTCCGGCGGCCCGGACGCCTCCAAGAACTACCACGGCGAGAAGGCGCTGTACCAGAACACCAACGTCGAGAAACCCGACACCCAGCAGGATTACAGGTAGGCCATTATGCGGCGCCGCTTTATTTTCGCGGCCGCCTTTACGCGTGGGAATCGCCGCGGAGAGAGCCGTTACGTAAGGGCCGCTAATGGCGGATTGCCGCGGCTGGTGATGAATGGCGCTTGTCGAGATTTAGATGTATAGATTTTCGTTAAAACTTTTGCCGGGGATTGGTTCCTTGTCCGTTTATCGGGGGGGGGGGGGGGAGATGTAATGGGAGGTAAATTTGTGTAATTGGTCACGATGCGACTGCTGGCGAGGGCCGATCGATCAAGTTTTCACAGATCTAGACAGATTTTCCTGAGTTTTTCATCTCCCGGTGAACTTTTGCTTGTACTGTGCCATTAACTGCGCAGTAATTTTAATTGAGAAGAAATGCAAAGACAGAGTGGAGGAAGGCAGTATTTGTTCCTTTCAAATTTCGTTAAAATTTTGTGGGTAACGTTATTATGTAATTTTGTCCGCTCCTAATACACTGATTTCTCGTGAAATAATTTGACGAAAGGAAACCGCTTAAGCTGGCAGATAAGTTTAAATATCTAACAAAATAATCTCCTCATCCAGGTTTCTCGAAATCGAAGTCCGAGATGCCGAGAACGTCGACTCCTTGGACCTCCACGGGCTGGTCCAAGCAGTTCTGGACACCCAAAGTCGAGCTCAAGAAGACTTCGGCCAGCATCCTCGTCGCCTCGACCTTGACGGGGAGGCAGACGCCGACTTCGAGTCTCGCAACCTGACCTACCCACACCCCGAAGTGGTGCCCCACTCGATCCTGGGCGTTCGAGACGTGGGCCTCGGGCCCAGCCAGCGTCTCTTCGAGTCGACGGACTCGTTGGAGAGCGGAAACAGGCATTACCTGATGCATCCGTCTCAGTCGACGAAGAATCTGGGGGATGAGAAGCTGTATTATCTGAAGAGCGGGAGGCCGAAGGTGTACGTGAACTTCAGAGGGAGGACCGGGAACTTCAGGCAGGACGCCAGTGATTCCAAGGTCACGATGAGGTTCGAGCCTCCTGCCTTTTTGAGGGCCACGCAGCCGTATCATATGGTGAGCCTGCGTAATTTCTTTTAACGTTTATCAGCTAAAGTCCCAGCTAAAATAATTCATTTGAAAAGCTCGTTCTTATAGTAAAATGCACTGCAGAAATTAACTGCAGACGGAGAAAATTTCTCTTGTAAAAAGTACAATAGTCAATCTTAATTTTTTCACAGACTGGCATTGTTGGAGAAATTACAATAGTTTTTTTGTAAAATTTACCAAAACTATATTAAATTTGACAAGAAGCTATTGTAAAATTTACTAGAACTATAGTAAATTTTACAAAAAAAAAACTGTTGTAATTTTTCCAACAACGTCAGTCTGTAAAAAAATTAAGATTGACTGTGGCAAATTTTAGTATTAGAGAATTTTTCTCGGTGCAGATTTAGTTTAATTTACTTCTTCATTATACTCCATAAAAATTTACTACGGTGCGAAATTGAAAACCCTGCTGCCTGGCGTCACAGTGTCTCAAAAAACAGCGGAATCACCATATAATCCTACTTCTCGACCTTCCACCGCTAATTCCTCCGCTTCCTCAGGAAAAGAAAACGAAGACGTCAAAGTCGCCGAAGAAGTACGACCCGCGCCTGCACGCGACGACGAGCGACAGCCGCAGAATCGACTCCTCCCTGACTTCCACCGCGGGCTCGTCGACGTCGACGACTACGGAAAACTCGATGGTGACGTCGAGCGAGCTTCCGAAGCAGATACCCGCGCCGCCCAGCAGGATACCGTCGCGCTCGCCGATCGCTCACACCACCCCCGTGCAGAGGTTCACCGCGCGCAGGACGGATATTTTGCCGGGCTATGCCTTCACCGAACCTTAAGCTGCTGTGCTTTAGGGATCGAATATGCCAAAATTTTAGAGAGAAGCTCTACTAAATTATGGGGAGGAACTCTCTGAGAATGCTTCGATTGTAAAAATTGATTTTCGTCTCTGTTTACAGTGTGTTTTATTGATCGAAAAAGCTGAAGATGAGCTCTAAGTATATTTTTCACTATTTTTAAGTGGAAGCAACTCGTTATTACTGTAAGGAGGGAATTATCGCGTCACTATTGTACAAAATAAGTTTACTAAAGGAAGAAAATTTTGGTAGGCGAGAATTTTTTTGATACGAAAACTGTATGCATCAACCAAATCATTACAAGTATTAGCTTTCCAAACTAAATTGATACGAAGAAATTTCGACGTGAGCGAACAAAATTTAATTTATATATTTTATTATACCAATCGTTAGATGGGCGTTGAGTTTTTTTTGTACGTTTTCAAATATGTACAATCCTACACATTTAATAAATATAATAAGTTTTAATTAAATCCAGTACGAAATTTTTATTTAATATACTGTCTTGTATATTTTGTTTTCTAAGATATTTTAAGATAAAACACTAAACGAATTTTATTAATTGTCAAACACGTTTTTTTTTAAATAAAAAAAATGTACATTTTGTATTTAAAATACTTGAAAATATTGATCAAACATAAATCATGAAATTTAAATTTCATAAATCCTGTAAATATTTTATTGAATAAGGTGCTTTTATGCATTTATGTAATTTCTGGTAACTTTATTGGTAACTACTTCTGTTTTATTCCTTCAAAATGTAACTTGTTCAACTTTTAAATTGATTAATGTTACAAGTGTAAATACCTACAGGAAAAAATACGCTTAGACATAATTATTTTTTTGAAATGCTATCTTAATAAAACTTCTTATACTGAAAACATACTATTCTCTTAAAAAGCACAGATTTTCAAATCTCTATTACGCTGTTTAGTACATTACGATAAAATAAGTTAGATTTTATAAAAAAAAGTTCTTGTTAATCTCGTTCATATTTTATAATTATATTTGTATAATTACTTTTAACGCGTTAAAATTGTATTTAATAATTGAGTATTCATTTATGTAATACCTAGAAAAATTAAAATCGTTTATATTATTGATAATTTTTATAAAATACATATGTCAGTGATGTTTTAAAGAATCTAGGTACTATTTCGATGAATATTGATAACAGCGTTGAAAATAAAATTTTATCATTTGTTACATTAGAATGAACATCAAGGTTTTGAAACTCAAAATTTTGAATTTGTTAGACTAATCGACATATTTAGCTGTGATTCCGTTATAGATTTATTTAAAATACGTCGATGAGAAACATATCGTTTACAAAAAGTAAAAAGTACTTGTTTATAGAGATCTATATGTACCGTAGAGATCCTTGATGAAGAATATGTTAAGTATGAGAAAGTATTGTTTACGAAGTAAGGAAATTAATATATTAACTAAATAAATCGTTTAAAGAACTTTTAAATTGTATTATTATATTTATCTAACATTCATTATTATTATAGTTTTAAAACAACCTACAGCTGAAGTCATGAAATTTTTAGAATTAAAATAATGTTGGACATACCTGTTCAGCTTTCAGCGTTAACTCGATGAATATTTGTTGCAGTTTTTCATTCACGAAATTTATGCAGAACTGCTCGAAACCATTCTTTTCAAATATTTCAAATCCATAAATATCTAAAATTCCAATTTCGAATCCTTCTTGGGTAGTTTCCATAGCTGCATTGACCCTCTAAAAATTAAGTTATGTGTTAAACATTTATTGGACAAATATTTTATTTTAAGAATATATGTCTAGTTTCAATGCAATATTTTGTTTATATTATTATTTGATTGATGTCAATAAAAAATCAAAATCATGACAGTAGAAAGATAACTTTAGATGCGCGCTTTGCGACCGTTACCGACATTACAGTTTTAAACCTTTTTATCAAATTTTTCAATTATTTTTCATGAGCTAAAATAAGATAAAAGTCTTATTTTAATTTTTGTCGAATGTAATAAAAGCAAAACGTTTATTTGATAAATGCAGCTGCCTTTTTTACCCGCTTCGTCGAAATTCGCTTGAAACAAATACATTGCAAACTAGCCACAATTCCTGAAATTCGATATTATAAAGCGAAACTTAAAACTCCGAATTCACCTTCACCAAATAATCGAAGAGGCGCGCGTAGATGTCCTTGGCGAGAGCATCCCTCGTATAAAGCGCTTGCTCGACATTCAGCGTCACGTCGACACTTTCCGATTGACTTCCCCATTTCGACTCGAACTCGCGGGAGGTCAATTTATGCGAGAGCTGCTCTGGCGAAATGCCAAGAAGGAACGCCGGGAAGTCGAGATCTGTAAGAATACGGAGTCGGGGGATTACACTCGGTCGTTTCTTCCAGCAAGAAATAAGACTTAAATCTCCGTTACAGAATGCAGGGAGATTTTCTGCCTTACGTGCGTTTTGTAAACAAGAAAATATTCCATTTCTCAAGTGATTATGAAAAGACTTTCTACTGATAGGCTAGTAATTAGGTATTTTTCCATTGAAATATACCCTACTTTTCGTTTCTATTTACTTTTATTCTTCTTTAATAATAGATTTTGACTAAAAGTATAAGTCTTTTTAAATGTATTATTGATTTTGTTGCCGAGCTTAAGTATAAAGTAAAATTTTAGTTTCAGGCTTTAATAACTTTGCTTTAATAAGCACATTTTATTCGTAAGGTTCAATTTAAAAAAATTTTTTTTCATCATTGTTTTGGACATAATTTGTCAATAATTTTCTTGCTTTCAAATCTTTTCTTTCATTTTAAACAGAGAATTTCTTACAATCTTTATCTGCGACCTGCGAATAATTTCCCTTTTCAGTAAATTTGACGTTTCCTATATGTAAAACTCCAGCAACTAGCCTTAGAATGTCCATTGTTTCTGTATTTTTTATGCCCATCACGCTTAGAGCTAAAAAAGAAAATCATACTGTAAATTCATACTGTAAATAAATTCATGCTGTAAAAAGTCTGTTAACTTAATTTTGAGAAATAGTTAAGGCGTTTTGAAAATTATTCAGTGTTACATTTAAACAAAATATATTATACCTTTCAACGTATCTTGAAAATCTCGAGCATCGTTAGTTCCGTCGACTTTATGACTGCCACCGTACCGTAAGTAATCGTAGTAGTCCAAGTCCATAAGTCCAAAGTCGGCTGCAATAAAATATATGTGTAAATGAAATATCGCATTTTAGTTTTTATGTTCGAAAATTCAAGGAAATGATTATTTCGAGAGTTGAAAAGAAACTAAATCAGTTTGGCACTTAATTTGAACTTTCAAATTTGGAAATTATTACTTATGAACAGCTTTTTGAGCTGTCAAATTTATGACTCTGAAATTTTGAAACTCACACTTCATTTGTGAATTGGCTCCCGTTGTTAACTGATAGAAAATGTGAAAATTTCGTTCCCCAGGGTTGTGGCACGTGACTCTCGACTTTTCCAATAGAAAATTTGATATTTTCCCACCACTTGGCTGCCCTCCAGCACCGAACTGCATCTCCACGTATTTACCCTGCAAATATTAAATTCATGAAATAAGCACAATTGATTACCTACTTTCAAATTTTCACATTCATTCAAATTATTTCAAAATTGAAAATGTTTGAGCTATTCGACTGCTGCGTTAAATAATAATCCGTAATACGAACAGTGATTTTGACTTACGAAAGCTTCTTTATTAAAAATATTATAGTATTACATAAAGCAGCGTCAATCAGCCAGTATGCGCTTAGCATTAAATACAATTCACTTGTCACTTACGAATCTGCTGCTATTGTTATTTCTGACGGTCTTGGCGTTGCCGAAAGCCTCGAGTAGTGGGTTGGACTCGAGTATGACGTCCTTTACTTTCTGCACTCGATCGCCGCCCCCGCTTACCCTGGCCACGTAAGACATTATGTACTTAGCTGCCACCGTCTTGCCCGCGCCAGACTCGCCACTGCGAAGACCGAGAAAAGTGTCAGTGACGCGTTGAATGCGCAATTAACCGGGCGTTTGCTCGGCTTTGATAGTGAATCGTTGACCTCTTATTTTAGGGAAATACTTGTTAGGGATTTGATTGAGTATTTTATGAATTTGTGCCCTTTTATTTTGCAAAAATTAACTTAGGAGAATTTTGTAGAGATAAAAAGCTTTTGTTCTTCACGTTTTAACGCTTACTTTCTCAATTAAGTTAAAAAATAGCAGTTTATTTTAATTAGTTGTGCAAACACGCGTGCGATGTAAAATTTATGCAGACATTCTTGCAAAGTTGCATTAAGTTAATTATCTGTTTCTCTGCAACTTTTTCTTTTTTAAGGGATTTTTTTCCTTTTTGCATAAAGGTTCGCGCGCAACTTTTAATTTTTTGTAAGACTTTGTGTAATGCAGTCTAACTGCAGGCATTAAAAGTAATACCTGCTGAGCCTTAACGACTTCCCTCACATGCTCATTGCAATGCTCGCGTATTTACAAGTGTTTCTCTAAAAGTATGTCGCGTGAAGATTATGCGCGTTGTTGAAATTTCGAAAATAAACCTATTTTTAAATAAATGCAAGAGTACTTAAAAGACACTGAAAGCTTTTATTATAATTATTAAAGTAAACTAATAGTTTTACAATCTGCCATCTGCCGCCCTTTAAATTTAAGACTTTAGAGAAAAGACTTTTCTTGAAAAATATTTTTTATGTCGCTTTAAGATGGTGTGTTTGAATGCTGAGAAAAGAGACTGACATGATGAAATATTGCGCGAAATTTCAATTTCTATGCGTCTAAGCATAAATAGTAAATTATATTAAAAAATAAAAATATACCTTATTATAACGCATTGACTTTCGTTGTCAATGAGCATGTTTCTGTACATTTCGTCAGCCAGCCCGTAAATATGAGGGGGATTTTCATACGGAGCCTGAAAATGAGAATGATAATGTAAATAAAAAATAAGAATCGTACATTTATTCAAAGTAAAATTTAGGCCCCTACAACTCGTATCATTGAGGCGCGGCGGAGAAAGGCGCGTTGCCGCTTTGCAGGGGCTCACAAGGAAAGTCTCACTTGTTTGGGATACGTTTTTTTATTATATTATACGCAGGACGTGCCCATTCGGTCTATTAGCACTCGATTTTTCAAAAGTTAAGTGCTTTCAACAAAGGCATGGGATTGAATAAATGTTGCTTCCTTCAAATTTTTATCAATTTTCATATTAAAAAATATATCTCAAAGTTTCCCGCACGAAATTCGTGAACCCAATATCCGAGACTCTCGTTGACAGTATCATCTACATTTTCTTTACGTAATGTAACAAATGAAGTACAAAATAAACTTCAAAAATTGTTTTTAAAAATTAAGTAGAAGTAACTATTTTTCGGGACTTTTAAAATTTAAATGAAATTGAGGTTAATGCACGTATCTAAATTTCACCGAAAAAAGTTAATTGAATAATATTACAAAGTAACTTAAAAAGACACGACTCATTCTTTTTTATAAGTTGGCTACTTCCCTTTAATTAAGTAGAATACAAAATTAGAAAGACTCACCGCTCCCTGGTAAATTTCAATTTCTTTCTCGCCGAAATACGGCATCTGCTTGAACGGGTTAATTGACACCAGCACGGGGCCAATGCATGTCTAGCTGTCATTAAGGAAAAAAAAATTAGCGAACGTCATTTCCGGGGCCTCGGATCAAAATCGATATTTTACGCGCAACCCAATTGACTGGCCTTAATGGATGAGGGTATCTCGTCGGGACTCTACATTTTATAGTCAGTAATTTGCGTTAAAAGGGCATTTCGGTAATTTATTAATTTCCTTGATTAAGTCGAAGACTTTTAGGAACTCGATTTAAAAGTAACTTCGTAAATTACAGTAAATTATAATCAATTAATCTACCAAACAGAAACCAGGCCAATAGAACTCGATATTCAAATAATTTTTTTAACTCTATTCTGTATGTCAAAGGATACAAATATATAATCGTCCATGTATCGCTTCCGAAGATTCTCGATGATGGCGTCCTCGCTGACCTTTGGCAGCAGGACCATGTCATCCACTCCGGAGACTTTAACATTTTGACTCTGCCAGTGGTACACCTGTAAAAGAGCCTTATGTTAATAATTATTGCGAATAATTTATATTAATAAAATAAATTTTAAATTAAAGCGGTTAGATGTAATTATTTCAGCAAGATCTTTGCGACAATTGTTTATCGATAAAGTAATTTGATTGCTATTAATCTCGCTTCTCTTAGTTCAGCTTTTATTTCCGAGAACGGATATAAATGATAAAAATGGAATTTTATCAATGACTTTATGTACAGCCCATGCAATGGGGGTACACTCGACAATGTTAAGAGTCATTTTATTTTAACTAAAACGTCCAATCTCGCAATACGGTGACGTTCCATTTTTCCATCGGCGGCACTTCCCGCAATGGCGAGTCGGCGCGCAGCTGGCAAACGGGCAATAAATCTTGCCGCTTTGAAGCCGCCGCCTTGTCTCCCGAGTTCGCGGAGTTGAAATAAAGATAAACATAAAAAAATTGCCGGGGGGGGGGGAAGGGCTTGACACGATGATCTCTGGTACTCTGACAACTGGCGAGTAATTCAATTACGGACGGAGCCGCCGGCTCCGGCAGGGCTGACGTTCTCAATGCCCTTTACTTCTGCTTTTCCGCGCGTCGCTGGTTTTGCTCCTCTTCGGAAATTTCACTGACTTTCCTTGGCTTTCGTGGAGAACGGGGAGTTTGAGGAAAGACGCGGTTTTTACTGGGAAAAGTTTCTCTTTCAGCCGCGCTTCTTTCGTGTTGTTATTACTATAACAATGAAGTGAATTGAAGAAAAACTTTCGTAGAGGCAAAATTCAAAATAAAGTTAAAATTATAATTTCTGATTTTAAAAGTGATACTTTGGTTATGATAATTAAAAATATTTTGCAAAATATTTTATTTTTAAATTCATTTTAATCAAATTTTCGAAATCTCGTTATCTCTGAATTGATTGAAATTAAGTACAAATGATCACAATTATTTCTTAATGTGGCCTAGTTTATTATATTGAAACTTCAAAATTGAGAGCAGCTTATCATAAATTTAAAGTCCACTCTTCGCTTAATCACTTCAATGACTAAATTTAACTCACTTACATATATATATATATTTTATAACAAGATTAACATTAGATTCGAAAATAAAATCAATTTCATTTGCTTAAAAATTTGATTTTAAAATGGGTTGGAAAAATTAGACCCACATAGCGCCGACAGTTAAAATTAGCATTCGCGTTTTCGCAGTTTATTATACATTTTCCGAATATTATATGCTTGGAATAAGCATCTGTTTACGGTGCTATTTTGATTTATGCGCACGCTCCTTATTATAGCTTAAGGGTCTGCGGTCGTAATTCGCAACAGACGCATGAGCGTACAGTACTTGTCGCGGCGTTTCAGTTCACGCGCTGAAGTTCATTATCGCCGAGCACGAGGTGTATTTGAACATTGTTGTTTTGCAATACTCAGCCTCCACTTAAGAAATATATTTACAAAGAATTAAGGCTGAAGCACGCCTTTATCAACCGCACGACACTCATAATATTGATTTAGCACACCACTTTCTAGTCAATTTACGGTGAGAAAGCAGAACTTTTTCTAAAAAAAAACATTTGTTAATATTTTATTTGCGAAGGTATTTTCACTTTAATTTGATCTTAAAAACGGGAAGATGAGTTCTCCATTGCGGTTAATGTAAGAAAAGGGATTTCACTAAGATAAATATGAGAAACAATTTTATCTCACCTTCATTTTCAACGCGCACAAAAAGAAATTAATAGAAAGTATATGTGTACTTGCAAAAGAACAGTATAGAAAATTGATACCAAAGACATAATTTAAAAAAAAAAAAATAACAAAAAATCCTCAAACAAATCGTTTTCAAATTTTTGTCGAACAATTATTCTTTAACATACTTCCTTCAAAACATAAACATACATTCTCTCTCGCCACTTGAGTTTCTACTCGCGTCCTTAAAAGTCACTCACTCCCAATTCGAAACAAAATCACATGCGAACACCAATCCCGAAACCCACTTCCACGTGCCAACAATATAGCGGCCGAAAACCAAAATCGAGGCGCGCCCAGGGCACAAAAAAGGCGACGAAACAAAGATTTCCTCGAAGAATCGCCTCGTCAAGGCCGGTCTTACGCATTATCCTGCGTGAAACGAGAGCGCGAAACTCTGACGAAAGTCCGCGAGTTGAGAGCAGTCCGATAGAGAGAGAGAGAGAGAGCGGCCGGTTTTTGCGCCTACGCCCGCGGACGCTCTTTCGTCACTTCCGCCCTTAGCTTTATTGCCCCGATAGTCTGCTCGGGCCTAATAGGACGAGTGAAACGCGCCGTTTTCGCGCCTACGCAACTTACGTCCAGTGGCTGCTTTGGGCGCTGCTCGAATTTGTATATGGGTGGGGCGGCCGCTTCTTCGGGAAGGACGAGAATGCCTGTCATCTTGACGGCTTAGTGGATCGTTAGTAGGCAGGTAGTATGAATGACAGGGGAACGAAGAAGGATAAGGCTCGGCGCTGAGTGGTAATGGCTGGGTGAGGATTAATTTCGACTCGCAGGAAGTTCTTTTTTTGCGCTTCTCGTTATGATAATTTTTTCTCGAATGTCATTTGTCATTGTAATACAGAAATTACCCGGCACCGCAAAAAATGCTTATACTGTGTTTCATTTCTTGTACGAGGACATGGAAGCTAGAAACGGTAATTTTTAATTTAAGGCAATTCAGCTGCAATTCCAGTAAACGCGTGGACACAATCGCAATAGAAAGAAAAGTGCTTAAATTTGTTTAATTTGAAGGAAATAAAGATAAAAAATAAAGATGAAAATACACTGCATTTTTAGTAACATAAAAGTGAGGAAAAGTTAATTTCGAAAGTTGCAACTTTTTTCTTTACATTTACTGCAGACTTATTATTATAGTCTTCCAAACATTAGTACTAATTACTCCCTATTAATTTAATTATCCAGAATCTAACAAGAATTTTAACGATTGCCAGAAGATCGCCATGGTTAAGTATCGCACTATACTTTTCTTACGCACACATTCCTCATAAAAGACGAGCCATTATTCGTCCTGCACGCCGGAAAACTCGGAAACTAAAGTACTTTCTTTTTAAAGACTTAATGGCGAAATTGCTAAAACGCATCTCAGTCAACGAGTTTGTTTACCCGGCAGGCGTTTTACGACCATCTCTATAAAATCCCGGCAGTGCCTAGAGTTTCGAAAAAAAAAAAAAAAAAAAAACAACGAGTACGAGCATTACGGACGAGGACGTGCGTATAGAAATCCGCCAGTTTTTGGTCGATCCGCAGTGTCTGCAACGACGCGCAGTGTGCTCGCGCTTCTGATCGCTTTTGATAGTTGGAAGCGCGGATTTGAGGGGAGCGTTATTGCCGCTGTGAGAAGTACGACGTTTCCTTGTTTTCGCGCAAATTGTTTTGCTTTCACTGGGCATCGTTTGAAATTGCTTTGGTGATGTAGGTTTGAAGGTTTTTATGCTTAACTTTCTCGTTTTTTGAATAAATTATTTCTTTTTACTTGGTGTCGGTTGGTTTTTGAACAATATAGGTTTAGAGAAAAAATTGGAAACAAACTTAAGTGACTATTAGAATTCTAAGAATATTAGAAATTGTTTATTGTTTGCCTCGAAGTGTTCTAGTTTATGGCATTTGCAATTATTCAATTCAATTATTGTAATAATTTAAAATGGAAAAGTAACTATTTTTCAGTAAATCTGAGAACGGAAACTGGATTTGATTTATTATGCTTTATCGCATTATGCGAGGTATTATGTAATAAAAAGATTTAAACTTCGATTTCAGATAAGCACAAATAACTTGTTACATTTCCAAATTAGTTAATTACGTCATTCTCGTAAACGCAATATAAATCCCAGGGGCCAAAATAAAAATATGTAGCTCGAAAAATATATAATATCGTCGCTTGAACAGCAAAGTGAACCCCCCTGGTGGAAAGCATAAGAGGTTTTAAGCTAGAAATAAACTAGAAATTGAAAAACTGGTTTACATCTACTTAGAA
>JAWWEM010023215.1:6210-19160 GCA_035582935.1 Ormyrus thymus | reverse complement strand
TCTCATTCCCCCCCCCCCCCCCGAGTCGAGCGGTCGCGCTTCCTTTTTTTTGCGCTTTATTAATTGCGCGACGAGAGAGGCAGTTTTTGCCGATCGCCGAGTGCCGCCGCTGCTGAATGAGTAATGCGGCGGGATTAATCTGGCGGTTGTGCGGTTACGAGGAAAAGGTACGGTGTGTTATAAACGGTGATTAATAAAGGGAAAATGCTGGTTTGCATTTATAATTCTTTGATAATCATTTTCGTAATGTGGATTGGATATTTTTAGGAATTTAAATATATAATACTTCAATTAGTCGTTTATTAAAACAAGGAGGTAAATATGTAACGAGAGGAAGTTATTTATTCTAAAAAGTATCTAAATATTAAGTTATCGTGTTGATTGTTTTACTTTTACAGAGGTTTTTGTTGTTTTTAAGAATAATAATAAAATTATTATCGGATGCAAATTTTATTCAGGATTATACATTGTGTTACTTCAACCTTGAATATAAATTTAAAATATTTTTACGGCAGCGCGCTTTTATTAATTATACAAACGAATAAACACAACCCGTTCAACTTGAACTTCAAGCTCAGCTTTCTCACCTCAAAACTGCAAATTCATGCAATACATTTAACATTTAAAACAAGCTTCGCGCATTACAACTTCATTAATCGCCGCGCTAAAATAATCGCGAACGCTCGCAGCTCGGCAGCAGCGCCTCGCGGCTTCCACCGCCGCAGGAAACCGCGGCAGCGGCCTCTGGACAAAAAGCGCAAAGCGTCCGCTCGCGGGGAATCCCGGCCGCGCGGCGCCATCGGCCGTCGCGCAAAAATATACGCTTCCCCGGGCCGGAAGGGCGAGAGAGGACGCGAGAGACGCGCGAAGACAGAAGTCCGGCGCCGAGAGAAGCCTCTTCTAAATTTATGGAACTCGCCCTTCGGCGAGAGAGAGAGAGAGAGAGGGCTCAAATGGCGCTTGAAATTCGCTTTGGTCGCTCGATTGGGCGCGAGCTTCACCTGCGACGTCCGATATATATATATATAAATCCGGACGATGATGGGCAACGAGGGGAAAGTTCCCGAGCTTATTGAAATGAATCGTGTGAATCTGACCGGGGGTTATGGAGTGGGAAAGCTCGGATTTGGGGGGGAGGGGGGGGCGACGAGATCGATGCGGATTTGATGTACTGGAAACTGCACTGGCGACGTTCGCCTCGACGAATGATTGTTATCTAATGTGGAAAGATAGGCTGCTTAAGTGCTGCTTCGATTGACCGTCGATTGCGAACTGTGGGAAATATTGTTTCAGGGTAGTAAATAAACATATTTTGTTGTTTGTAAAAATGTGCAACAGCTTTATCGATGTAGATAAGTCTGTTATGCAGATATGCAAATCTATAATCTAATAAAAGATGCATATGTCAATTATTTATAGAAGCTAGATAATGTAACGCATATAATTAATTTTGAATTATAATTTTATCAAATACTTGAAAGGATGCTGTTTCTACTAATTAGATTTCAAGCTCTGTGAGCTGGATAGTATACACTTCTTCGAATCCTCGCTGTAATGAGCACGAATTCTTTTTCACAAGAAATTCAATTATCACCAGCGGAAACTTCGCGCAACTAAAGAGCTCCGTTATCAGCTGTACTCGACACTAAAGAAACAATTGCCAAAGGCCGCCTAATCTCGAAACTCGCGAGAAAAAAAGGCTCTCGCGCTTATATTCCTCAATTTGTCCGAAACGATAAAGCAGCTCGGCGAGAGAGAGAGAGAGAGAGAGAGAGAGAGAGAGAGAGAAAATCCAACGTCCCCGGTACATATCCAACAAAAGCTTTACGAGCGTGTTTTCTCCTCTCGCGTACACATATTCCTTTTCCCCCCGTCCGTCCGCTCTCGGCGTTCGGCGAAGCGTCCGAATTATCTCCGCTCCTACGACGGGCAGATTCTCGAGCGCGCTCGATAAGAGAAAACGCCAACGAACGTGACATTCAGCTCTCCGAAATTATCGTCCGCCTTCGAGACGGCACGTGCGCCCGGGCAGATATGCGCGCGCCCGTACGTGTGCGCGTGTCTGCGCGCGCGCGCGGAGCGGAGTCGAGTCGCGTGCTGTTTTTTTCTTCTTTTTTTCTTCTTTTTTTCGCGAAAAACATTGCAGGCGATCGTCGTGGGACGCGGGGGGGAGGGGGCGGGGCGACTTCGTTTCTAGCCGCTTAATCGGGCCCGGAATGCTAAGTATCTTGTTTGTTAGCGGGAAATGCGAAATATGTCAAGGTGAGCGCTGAATTTCGTTTCGCCGCTGGAAGGACGTTTCGCGGCGTTCGCTGCGCGTACTACTTTTTGATAAGCTGCGCGGTTCGGCTAGTCTGATTAATTGGATTGGTTGTTAATTAAGCGCGCCGCGAGAGCCGAGGATTTTGAAACCGAGTAAACGCGGAGCATTAAGTGCGGCGGTCTGGAATTTATGCCGAAGCAGCGAGTTCTCGTTAATTTTAAAAGTTGCACAAATTTTCCAGACGTCTTGCTTGTAACGTGTAAAAAAAAAGGGTTGAGCGCGCAAAAGCTGAATAATCTCGGCCGAGAGGAGCGGAGAACATCTTCGACATCATCGAAACGTGTGCAAGCTCGCAAGATCGAGACGATCCGCAGCAAAAAAAAAAAAAAACAGCAGCGCAGTCAGACAAAGAAAGTCGACGGCAGCGCGCAGTCGATCCTTGCAAAAAAAAAGGCTCGGGCGTATCTCGTTTCCAAGTGCAACAACCTCTCGGAGAGCGAAAGCCGAGTCAGCGGTGCTGCTCCGCCGGCTCCTCCTGGCCGGCGGTCTATATTCTATCTCCGCGGGTGTAGGTAAACAATCGCCCGAATTATCGAGGTGAAGGAGAGAGAAAGAGAGAGAGAGAGAGAGGAATCGATCACACGCGCGAGCCTCGTGCATGTAATTCGAGAGCCGCCGGCGCGGCTTTCTATTTTTGCGCCGGTTTAAAGCTGCGCGCCAGTTTTTCTTTCGGGGAATTATATTATGCAACTCGGGAGCTTTTAAGCGCTGTAAATTTGGATTAGGAGAGGCGCGCAAAAATTCGCCGGGAACGATTATACTTGGAGGCCGGGAGAGAGATGGCTTGCGGGGCTCTATTTCTGGGGTGTTGTTTACTTCGAGCACCTATTTTTTTTCTTTTTTTTTTTGCGGGAGCAGCATTAGCTGCTTTCGTCGGGATTATAATACTTTTGGTAATTGATTAGAAAACCGATGCGACTAGGCTTTTTCATTTTCATCGAGTTGAAAGTAAATTACTCTCCGGTGCATCGAACGCTCATTGGATTAATGCATAAGCGGGTTGATTTTCAAAGGCAAATGGAAGCGTTTTGAGGTCTAATCCTTGATGGTTTCGAATTACGTAGTCGTATATGAATATGCAGATGCGGGTTCCTTTTAGATGTTAAATTGGCCTCATGTCGGCGCAGAGCCACGAACGATTTGAATTTCAAACTCGCTAAATGCAATTGCGGCCTGTAAGAAGCAAAAATTTTTATGCAAAATTCGATGGAATCCAATCGAGTGCGATGATTATTTTTTTTAAAAATTTCTTCTCCAATGATCTATCGGCACTGGTAAAAACGAACAAAATTTCAGGGAAATTGCGTCGCAGCTAATACTTAATTCCGAAAGGTAAAGCGTAAACTCATCACCGATAATGACTGTATTATCCAAGCGTATAGAAGAAACAAGCTTTGCTTTTATTTCTTCGGCCAATAAAAATAATCGTTCCCCGCGTCCGAATTCACCAGTCATTTTCGCTAGAAAAAAATTGCCAGCACGACGAAAGAGAGAGAGAGAGAGAGAGGGGCAGAAGGGAACGATAGCGAGTAGAAAGAGACGGAGAATAATGGACTTCCGGCGGGGTGTATGGATGATTTCCCCGGAGCCGTCGAAGTCGATGTCGTGTCTTGGTGTGGTCAACAGGAAGCGCCTGAAAGCCCCGGGAACCTTACCTTTGTTTTCATTGGCGCGTCGTCCGACAAACTCTTTTACGCTCACGAATTACGTAATTGCGTTTATTGAAAGGGGGGAGGGGAGGGGAAAGAAAAACCTCTCCTTTCTTTTTGTTCTCGCCGCGTGCGTACGAGTGGCATTGTTCTCGGTGCGGAAATCTTTTGGGTGCTCGAGGGAGATAACGGCTTTCGAGTAGATGTCTTTCAAGCTCTAAAATTCAATCGCTGGTCGAGCTTTAACGAAGAGGTGGATAATTATTGCTCTTTGACTTATGTGATTCGAAATGTTTTTTTTTGGTATATTATGTATATGTATATATAAATTTTCGAGATATTTGGGAGAGTAAGAATTGTTTTTAAAATGTTTATTTATAATGTTCGTTGCAATGCTTTACAACGTGAGTATTATAAATTCACAAATATAAATACTGAACATTATATATAGATATTTTTCCAGACTTTTAAAAAAATTTGAAACGAATTTTTTTCCATGCAATCTTTTTTCGATACCTCCTAAATTATTTTCACACTTTCCAACAGTCAGACCCAACAAGATTCCGGTGTAGTTTCCAGAAATAAATGCCAACCCGTCCAATGAATCTATTTTACTTTTTTGCAGCAAAAAAAGACTAATGAATTTTATAGAGCGAGAAACCGCAGAAGTCGTTGCCACATCCTTTTGACTGCGGATGAAATTGTGCCCATTATAGCTCTCCGCCGAAAATCTGCCGTCGGCTGAATTTCCCCGTTGGCGCGAGCCAAAAAGTAGCGCGCCGACAAGCGTGAATGACGGAAACGAGAACCGCAAGTAATTGGCGGAATTTCTACTCTAAATGTTCCAAAATTTTCAAAACTGATCGTTTTCGCTGGAAATGTGTGCCTCTCGGGCATTCGTTTTACGTAACAAGTAAATTATCTGTGAACGAGAGTTAACTAAATAATGTTACAAAATTGATAAAAATTGGTGTCGAGGTCAAACTTAAAGATTGATATTCCTATACATTTTAAAGTAAATTAAAAATTTAATACACTCGTTCTACGCCGAATATTCAAATTTCTGCATGTTTTTCAAACCAAATGTAAATCCCCCCCGGTTAATATGACTTGAATTGTAAATATGCATTGGCATTTAGAAGACATTGTGCAAAGACAGACGATGCATAGGTACTTGCATTATACCTTCCTTTTTTCTCACACAGAAATCATACAGCCACTTGGACTCGCGAAGCTTCTATCAGAATTTTGACTTCCAGTCACGTTCGGAACGTGCGGCGAGCTGAAACAACGCTCGCCGGCCGCCGCGGTCGTGTAGCTTTGTTTAGTGCTTTTTTTTTTCTTTAGATATTTTCTACATGTTCCGGCGGGAATTGTCGGTGTTGCTACAGAGACCGAATACGCTCGTTTTTCTATTTGACTATTGATATATTTGAATAAACAGAAACGTTACTCTTTTCGAGTAATAACTTTACGCGTATAAAAATGATGTTTGAGCGAGTCATTGTGCATTCAATTCAATCGCCGCCTGCATCCAATTAAAATAAACCAAACCCGAGGCCTTAATTAACTATCAAATTACTCCGCGCACTGCGCGCCTTGAAATTCACTGCTTCGCTTCACCGAGGCAGAATTCTCCAATTCAACCAGCTCTTTCTCCCTCCCCCCCCCCCCTCGATCACTCGACCCTCTCCGTCATCGGGCATTACTCGGAATTCCGCGAAGAAATCTCCCCCCGAAAATCGAAGCTTTCCCGTTGCGCAAGGCGCGCCCGAGCTTCCGCCGCGCTGGCAGGCCTCCAAATGGGACGAGAGCTCGCAGCGCCGGAGAGAGACTCTCGCGCGCGAAATTATTACGCGAGCGTTGCGACGCGGACGCGGGGAGCGGCGCCTGTGTAACGTGTTGCTCTCTCCGCCGCGACGACCGCTGAGTCAAGGGAAATCCGGGAAACCGATCGTGGGAGAGAGAGAGAGAGTTTCTTTTTGGATCGCCGCTGCGGGGCGATTTAGTGCCGCGGATTCCGGGGCTTTTCCGAGCGAAACTCGGCGAGTTTCTGGTTCAAGTTGCGTTGGGAGATGAAACTTTGCACTTTGGAGTTTAGAGCTGATGATGATTCACGGAAGTGGACCGATAATTCAGAGGCGGGTTTTCTGCGGTTGGATAATAATTTTATTACTAATTTTTGTTACTCATTTAATTGACGATAAAAAATAAGAAATTAAACTCGCGTCTTTCATCATTCCTCGATTGTCTGCAGAGACAAAGCAAACAATATTCAACAAACAAACCTTTGCCAACCAAACGCGCATTTTTTCATTCTCATCCTCCAGCGTCGGCATCCAATCCGTCTCAATCGGGGAAGGCAACCTTCGAGCTCGGCAATAAACAAGTCCTAAAAAAACAATGCTCATTTTCCGAGCTGCCGGAAGTGACTCTGTACGAATCGCTTTCAGCTGGAACCTTGTCAATGAAGATGTCGATTTCGATTAATCTCAGCGAACTGTTTACCGTTTACGCAATCGCGGAGATCGGTACGTGGGATCTACTAAAAAGCGCCGCGTTTGATCTTGATATGCATCGGGTAGAGCGTTTAAAAATACACTTATTTATGTTTTACTTGCGAGATTGCGCAGCTTATAGAAACACGGTTTTACATCGAAGGTTATCAATAGTCTCGTTCAATTAGAGAATTATCTCGTCCCATTTGATAGGCATAAAAGAGCTGAAAGCAGACTGTTCCACGATTATCATTCCAACTTCCTTCAACGCTCGACGCTTTACAGACACAACTGAGAATTCCCAGCCTGCCATCTCCGCGAAAGCAAACGCCTTCTGCCATTCCCGCGTCTCTCCGTTCGCAAAGCACAGCTAATTGACCGAGCGCCTTACATCCGCAGCTCGTGTTCCGGCAGCGTATCTCTCTCTCTCATCGGGAGTGTGCGCCGCGCGCGACAATCGCGCCTCAATAAGTAGGTACACGCATAAGCCGAGCGCGAGCAGGCCTTGAGCCAGGCTGAATTCCAGGCGAGCGCTTTTCCTGCGACCTTTTTGCCGGCGTGGGTGCCGCCGTCGTCGCCGCCGCCGCCGCCGCGGCGTGTGAGAACTCGCCGAAGGTCTTCTCGCGCGGCTCTTACAAAACGCGCGGCGCGCCCGCCGTAATGACGAGGTAAAAAATGATAAACGACGCGGAGAGCTTCCGAATGTGCGAGCGTGACCGCGCGGCGTTGGCGCTCGCGGGCCGACTCCTTGAGCGCGAGTGAGTAGGGAGAGAGGAGGAATCGGAGGTGGAAAGTCGAGGGCGCGGAGTCGCGGGAAATGAAGGCTGGGTTTCAATGATTTTTTTCAGAATTGGTGGCTCGCGTACTTGTATACGATTAAGCCAAAAACTTAAAGGTGGATTAAAATCTTTTTAGTTCGGGAAAATACCGAGAAATTGACGGGTTCAATCTTTAATCTTCGCTGGATGGGAGGTCCTCTTGCGCCTTGGAGCACCAAGGAAGGAGGATGAAGGAATGTGAAATGCTGGCTGAGAAGTATACAGCAGCAGACACAAGTTTTTTAAGTAAATAAATTAACAGTTTATTGATTCTAGTAGTCTTGAAGTTACGAGGCGCAGGCAGCTTGAAAAAGTAGATATGTTTTATTAGAGTTTTGATGTAAATCAATGCTCTATACAACAGACCTTCTCTCACAAGCCCGTAATAATCTCGTGTAATACTACAATATACAATTCCTCGGTAAATTATATTATCAAAAAATTCCTTCGCTCAGCTTGCAATTTCAATCGCAATATTCCCCCCCCCCTTCCCACATTCTCGCAACAATCAGTCAATCGCACAAAGAGAAGCAGATCGATTAAGCAGTGCGAATTCGATCCCGAGTAAACTCCATCGGCGCAATGTTGACTTTAAAAAGAGAGCGACGTCCGCGGGGCGCTGCCGCTGTTTGCACTGCGCCGAGAGAGAGAGAAAGAGAGCCGCCCCCCCCCGCGTCCATCCATATTTTCTCAGGCCCGCGCCGAGAGAGCGCGACAATGGAAAATGGGAAAATGAAAGACGAAACCTCGGAGGGAGGAGCGACACATTTCCAGGCCTCGGGAACGGAGAGAGAGAGAGAGAGAACAAAGAGAACATCCCACTCCGACGGCACCTGAGCCAACATCGCGCGCCGCGCTCTTATCTGGCCTCTCGCTTTGTGTTTTTCCCCCTTATCCTTTGGTCTCGCTCTCTTTTTTTTTCTTTTTCTTCTCGAAACGCCGAGCGTTTCCAGAAAGCTAATTTATCGCCGCCGTCGCGCGCTTTTTCGCAACGAGCACGTTTCAATATTGTCCTTCCTCCGTGAGTTTATCGCCGTTCTGCTCTCTTTCCCCCCCCCCCCCCCCCCGGTACACTCTTTTTCTCGCGCGCACCGCAGCTCGCCTCACTTCCAGCGGACTGCACTTTTGGAATTGATAGCGACTAGCGTCGCGAGCTTCTGTTTCCTGCGGAAACTTGGATGCTTATTGTGGAAATGTTTCGCTCGAACGTCTGTTTGTTCAAGCGACGCGCGGAAAATTTATCTTGCAAGCACAGACTTTGGAGCTCTTCTTCCGTACGCGCGGATTGAAGAGCTCAATCGCGAGCACGCGCGTGCGCACTGTGGAGAAATCCCGACAAGCCCTAAATTAAATGTTAATTCCCATCGGCACCGCTGACTTCCCTCCCATCCGTCACCCTCCTCTCCGCCGCTGTCTCGCCGCCGACGAAATCCAGCCTCGAGCGCTCGGCCTTAGCCTCCGAGTGTCTCCGAAATCGATAAACTCGCGCTGCGAGGCTCGCCTCGCAGCGTCGATCAGCTGTGCTCGCGCGCGCGGGCAGACATTCCGACGCCTCTGGTTCTACCCGCGTCATCGCGCCGTATTACGATCGAGTCTCGAGGAACGAGCCGCGGGAGTGAGGGACACGTGGAGAGCCCGGCACCTGTTGCTCAACGGCTCTCCCTCTCTCTCTCTCTCTCTCTCTCTCTCTGCCGGGGAAGGCACGCGCCTCTCTTCTCGAGCTTGCGCTTCTCGGCTGGCGGGGAGAGCTTTCGTTAAACGTTTGCCGGGAATCGGGGGTGGGGGAGGTCGGAACCCGGTGCTGGGATCGAAGATCGAGTTTGGGGATAGCGAGGATTCGAAGGAGAGGTGTTTGTAGTTTTTTAAATAGGTATGGTTTTCGAGACGATTCCTGGTTTGAGAATGGTTGAAACGACCCGAAAGCTTTTTGTTAACTTAGAACGGAATTTCGTACAGTCTTGACTAAGCTTAGTAGCTTTTAATTAGCGAATTAATTAGAAATTCATTATCAAAATTACGTTCCTGTTTCTTTCTCCCGCTGACGTCGCTCTCGCTTGATACGTATTTTCGCGCGAATCGCGAGGTTTTTTTTTCTTTATTATTATCTCTGGTATTCTCGTCCCGCGTTGATTGGTCGCTTGTGGCGGAGAAAAAAGAAACGTGTTCGTATGGATTGACGTCTACTGACGACAGCCGCGTTAATCGCTCGATTCGAGAGTCGCCGACGGGGCTAATGAAGAAAGAAAAGTTTACGTAAGTCCGAATGAATGGATCGGACCGTCTAGTTTTTGATTGTAAGAGCATCCGTTTGTTGGTTAGGTAACACGAATTTTGCAATATCGGCAGCTGATTAATATTCCTCGTTGGCTTGTACTTTTCTTGCATTATTTAAATATTGATTTCTTTCTGTATTACAGCTTAAAGTGACGAATTCGTTTTCTCGATTGTAATTATCATTTAAAGAAGATTGAAAAATAAAATGATTGCCCGGGATTTAAATTGTTTACTTTGAAAATTAAAAATAATCATTGTTCAGAGCAAACTTTTAAAGTTCTTATTTCCGCAGAAAGTTATTATTTATCATGATGATATCTGGGTTGACCGGAAACGTACAATGACATTGTGAAACTCTTCATAAAATGTTAATTTAAAATAAATAACCCTCGTTGAACGAAATCGTCAAGATTATATTGAAACAAATTTAAAAATTCGACGTGTTTCGATGAAAAAGGCCCCGCCTTCGACACTTCTGCCAGTACATCTGCTGCTCGCGCTCGAGAAAATTATCAATGCGAAAGAAAAGATAAGTCATTTCCGAAGGCATGGCAGAGGAGCGTAATTTTAAATTTAACAGCCGCCCGCTTAATTCTTCTGTCTTAAAAATAGATATATCATCTGTTTATACAAATCATAATGAAGCGCACGAGCTATTTTAAACCCGGTGACCCTAATTGTGACGCCGTCTGTAATTCTCAGTCAATTAGTTGCTCACGTGACCGCCAATAAACGTATATAGCCAAGTGCATATGTTTATGCGATTTCGCTGCTGTGCTTTCATTACAATGAATTTGACAAAATTGATTGTAATGTCCGCCTGCTGCGTCGCCGAGAGTTGCGGAGATTTATTAAATTTTAGTATCCAGGATGTTAGGCTTTTTATAATTCAATGCTTTATTTGTATTCAGTGATTGCCATTGGAATGGAAAAGATTTGAGAACTTTGAATGGTAATTTTTTTATCATTATTGTATAAAACTTTAGAAAATTAAAAAACGCCGCTGAATGTTAAGTAATGTTTTTCTGAAATGCAGGCCGGTTTCATAAATGTTAATATTGAGACTAGAGTCGAACAGCACATTCCGAGGAGCATTTTATCAGCGCTTATCGCTGAAGAAATAGCCACGAAAGTGAAAAATCAGTCTTAGATAAAAAAAAGGCCAGTGGACATTTTTTAAAACTAAATCTACAGATAAAAATTATATTATAAAAGGCTGCTTTAAATTTTGCTTTCATTAACGCGAATCAGCAAATAAATCTTCCCCCGCTACAAAGTAAACTACAGCTCGCCGGGCCAATTTCGCTAAAACCTTCATCCCATTACCGTTTACTTCCTCCCAACTTCCACCCCCCCCCCCCCACTTTCTCCTCCCCGATTCCCGCCGTCAGCCAATAAACCGCTTTCCCGCAAGCTCATCGCAACAACCACCAGGCCGGCGGCATCCGCAAACTCGTCCGATCGCCTCTCCCCCGCGCGTCCACGTTTGCTTGAGCCGAAAGTCGCTTGGCAACGCTCGCTGTTTTCCTGGGGGCCCGAGCCGCGCGGGCGCGCAAACTCTCGCCCGCTGTCTTTGCACCCGCGGAGATTGGCCGCAGGTGGTCCCCCGTGACCGCGCGCACGTCGACGGCACGTGCGTGCGCGCTCGCGGGAAAGCGCGGCGCGGAAAATTCGAGGGGTCGCGCGAGCGCAGCGCGGCCGGGCCGTTTGACCGGTGGAAACGGAGCGGTGTTTGGGGGGGGGGGGGGGGCGTCGCTTCGAAGGGTGAATGTTGTGATTGAGGATTTTGGATGGTGACTGAAGGGGCGTTTTAACAAGCTGCCCGGAGGCAGGCAAGCGATAAGAACCGATGAGTTTATTGCAAAGTGGAGCTAAAAATAAAAATAAAAATAAAAATTGATGAAATTTGTGTTTTTTTTTTATTAGTTGTCTTGTTCCGCTTGTTTTACACCTTGACACACGAATTACGCTTGAAATGAGGTTTTAAGACTTGTAATTGTGTATTGAATAAAATTCTATCCCGACAACAGACCGACAGAAAATTCTTGATTTGTTTATAAAATTCCGTTACAAGACTATAAAACTCGTAAATATATACTAAACCATCTCTTTAACTGATCAACAACAGGTTCCGTCGCAGTATACAGACAAGACGTACTCCTCAAACGTCACGTATCTCCGATTTATTATTTTTATCACGCATTCCTAAAACTTCTCGAGACGCTCGTCAACTTTATTTTTCAGACTCATCGCCATGAACCCGCGGCCTCTCGCGACCAACAACCATAACCTATTTCTTCCGTCGGAACACAATAACCCCGAACCGGTGCCCGCGACGCCTCTCTAATTCCTCCTCCGTTCCTCTCTTTGTTTACCCGAAGCTGCTCGGCCCCAAAAAAACAAGCTAAACGCACCGCGAGCCGAGTCGCAAAGTCCGCGCGGAAGAGGAAGAAAAAAGAGGAGGCGCTTTATTCGCGGGCTGCTCCGCGAAAAAGACTCGAGGACCCGTCGCGCGGGGAAACCGGTTGTGTTTCGAAATCCGTCGGATTGTAAAGAAGCAGCTCGCTCCTGGCGCCCGGCCAAATTTCGCGACGCGCCGCGCGACGAAAAAGCAGGCGCGCGAAAACGTACGTCTCTCCCTCTCTCTCTCTCTCTCATCTCGGGCTTTGTTGCTTCCCCGCGGCAGTTTTTCAGCCCGCGAGGCGCGGCGGGATCCGCGTTCGTGATAAATCAAGCCGAGGCTGTTTTTAGCGCGCGGAAGAAGGCGCCTTCCGAGGAGCAAAGAGGCTTTCGCTTCAGCGAGAAAGAGAGCCGGACGCGCGCTTTAGGAGGTCCCGATGAATCCGGGCTGGTAATTAATGGGCGCCGCGTCGGGAGGCGCTCGAAGACGCACCTTGCGATAATTCGACGGCAGAGGCGCAGTGTGTGCGCGCGCGCTTGTTTATGCACCGGAGATAAAAGACGCGTTTTTCTGCGATTGGTTGAACGACCTTAAGCGTCGGTCGCGGAAAGAACGACTTCGCGCTTTTGGCATTTATTGCTAGAATTGCAGTATAGTTATTATTGGACGCGCGGCGTTGGACGCCGGTAAATTTAGAGTTTTACTACTTATTCGTGAGTAGTTGAGGTGAGAGTTGGCAGGGAAATTTACGGCTAAACTATCGAAAATCTCGATGAACTGGTCTATTTTGCACCTTTTCGTGGGGTTCGATCGTTGTTTAGACTTGAGATTCCGATAAATATTACAATACTTGCTACATTTTTCATCAAAATAATGCAACAAAAACAAGAAGAAACTAAAAAGATAAATTACGTAAATCTAAATAAAAGCTTCCTCCAACACTTTCGAATTTCCGAAATAATCGAAAGCCATCGAATAATAGACACC
>JAWWEM010023194.1:0-15763 GCA_035582935.1 Ormyrus thymus | reverse complement strand
GCGGCGGCTGCGGCACGCCATTAACCTACTAAATAAAGAGCGGGCGAGTCGGCATATAGGGAACGGGCACACGGGTGGGATGCGGTATTAAAAGGCTCAGCCGCTGCACGCGTTGATACGTCGAATAATGATTTAAGCCCAACCCAAGAGAGCTGCCGGCAGTTTGGGTCGGCGCGCCGCTGCTACGTGCTCGGTTATCGATCGCCAAACTGACGTAGCCTCTCCAATACTTTTCGAGACGTTCGAGCTGCGGATGTTGGAGTCTCAGTTGTTGAAGGATAAGCGTCGTAGGTTTTTATCTGATTATTGGCATCGCGGGAAAAGAACACATGTCCTTCGAAAAATTTGTAAAATGGTACAGCGGTGAAGAAGTTCTCATTGACTAACAGATTGTATAGCTTTTGTTTCGAATTCCGGATACATCTATAGAAACAGATTTTCCAATGCGACAATGACGTCAGTGTACTCCGTTGACCATCTGACTTCTTTGGGAAGCGCTCGCTTTCAACCGTAGAATTCGTGGGTAAAACGGCAGAGCCAAGCAGATGTTGTAGATTCAAAGGACAGTGGACGTAACAGAAAACTTTTTTCAAACTTTTAACCATTTTTGGTTTTTAATTCTTTAATTAATTGATTATATTGCGTGGAATTGTTTAATAGATAAAAGCATTAGGAACAAGGTTGGAATTTCGATATTAATAAGGAACTTTAATTATAGAAGAAAGACTGAATAAATGATGCAGGAACTTAATACCACGCATGAAAAAATGCAAGTTGGCGTTGCATGAAAATTAAAGCAGAAGAAAATACGAAATGTAAGAGGAACTAATCACGAAAAAGTGAAACTCATGTTAAAACTACACATTTCATCGTGTCAAGAATCATTTAAAACTCTCCAATTTTTAATAGAAAGGCATACCATTGAAAAGTCGATTGAATAATTTATTAACCATTTGAACAAAAAATCTATAAGAATAGAAAGAACCTAATCAAATAAAAATGCTCATACTTTATTAGTTGAATAAGTTACGTTAATTGCCCTCGTTATGAACGCTACTTTGAGTTGAAACGCATTTGAGTGTATTTATTTAGATAACACATCTTATCCTTTGGTTTGATTATGAAATTGCGTGCTCATCATAATTGTGGTTACGCTGTGCAAAGTTCGTTTTTTATGAATTCTTTTGTATTTGGCATGGTATTATAAGACATAAAGTGTCTTACCATAATTGAAATGATTTAAAATTAAAATAAAACCAATTGAATTTTGTCTAATTTTTAAAAGTGCCACTTAAATAGCACTTTGCAACGCTGAAAATTACAGTGACAGTATAACTTATGTAAGGCAGGATACATTTCTAAACCACAATAGCCACCTTGCTTTTATAAATTATAGGTTTTCGTCTCTCGACATTGAAAATAATTTATAATCATACGCAATTTTAATGAGATTCGTTAATCTTGAATAAAATATCGAGAGAGAGAGAGAGAGAGAGAGAGAGAGAGAGAGAAATGTAGGAGTTTTCTCAAACTCGGTTTTATGAGTCTATTTTCGTTTCCCTGCAAGGCTTAATAGGTTTACATAGTACTCGTTAGAACGCTTATACTAATTTGGTTTACGCTCGAACTATAGTTCCAAGACTGCGCTTTCAGCACTGCCTCCCCGGTGTTATCGTAGCTATTTCCCCCTGAGAACTAATTAGCGATTGATAACAAAAAAGCATTCGAATTTAATGACGCGGCAACCAGTGGACCAATGAAAAACTGCATATGCTTAGTTTTACGTTCTATTTAAAAATATACCGTGGAAACTATAAAAATGATGTCCATTTAACGAAAACACGCGGATTAATATATCTCGGAATTTATACGCTAAACGCGCTCGCTAATAAAACCAATTATCAGTAGTAAATATCTCTCGCGCACCAAGGAAGCTGCGGCGGGCTTTCGATGCAGCTTCATTAAAATCGCTCATTTTTTCCCTCCTCTCGCGAATCGCATCCAAGGCTGCCTGTGTCTGGCTAACGGCACAGACCGCGCACTCCGGCAAGTACGCACACACACGGGTAGAGATCCTCGCCTCCTACGTAATAAGCATGCAGATGCCCGAGCGATATACGCACCAGAGACTCGCCGGCGATCGCGCGGCACCTTTTTCCTTTACACGCGAGCGATCTGCGCTAGCCGCGCGAGGGGGGGGCTCTCTCTCTTTCTCTCTCGCCGCTCCCCTCCTCGGCGCCCGTCTCTCTTTCGACACAGAGCGAGAGATACACAAGCTGCTGCTGCTGCCGCCGCCGCCGCCGCCGCCGTGGGATTGCCGCGCCAAGCAGTCCGTTACGCTCTTCCATACCTTCCGCATCGGTGTATCTGCAGGGGCCCCCGAGCGCGTGGCTCTGCAGTGTCAAAAGTGCCTTCTTCGCCAACGAATTCGGTAAACGACCGGGGCGCGACTCTTGCCCCTTTATTACGAGCTCGACCCGACCCGGACTCGACGCGCCATAAGCTCCCTCTTATGTGCTTTTATGCCGCTCGCTCGTGTAGTTGGCCGTTTAGGCTCTGGGAAATTGCGCCGAGTGGGCCGACGTTCTCGGGGGATAATTCATTGTGAATTTTAGAAAGTGATTGATGCCTCCCGATTGTTTTAAGCGACGGCTCGCCTTTCGTGGCTCTGCGCTGTCTGGGGAGGACGCGAGGATCTGATGTCGGCTGATAATAGTGTTGGAAAGTGCTGAAAATTACTACGTACTTCGCGTACCTTTTAGCGCTCTAACCTTCTTTCATGTTCGGACATTGGGTCGGCGTTTTATTAAAACCGGTTGAGAATTATTTTCACTTTTTACGAATTAGCATACTTAAATAGTAGTAAAAATAGGCTCGCTTCGAAGACAAGTTTTTTCAAGTGAGATTATCACGGTGAAAAAAACTGTCGCTAAACCGTGCCGACGCAGAGGAAACCTTCGTCGAAAATCAATCCGCCAAGTCGATGTGCAAATAGAAATCCGCGAGAGTGTCGCGGTCGCGTGTATATAGAGAGGCTCGAAAAGCAGCATGCACTCCTCTCTCTCTCTCCCGGGACTTTCTCGCGGGTCTCGAACGCGTCGTGCCGCGAGAGAGACTCGAAAACATAAAGCAGATCCTCCGCGATCCGGCCCACTCGGCGCTCTTTATCACCGAGAGCTCTCCTCCGATCGGCCTCTCGACGCCGCTGCTCTCGTTTTGCCATTGCGCGCTCGGGTCGAGCCCGTAATAATCGAGGTGAGTCTTGTAACCTCGTTGTAACCTGGCTTCTCGTACCCGTAGAAAGTAGTGCCTTTCGACGACGAAAACGAAAAGGAAGCTGTGCCTTACTGCTCCTCGTGCCTGTACAGTGAAAGATCCGAGAGTGATACACAGATAGCGCACCTCCGATATTATCGGCGAGTGAAGTGAGACGCGGCCGTTCGATTATCATTCAGTGGCCGCCCGAGAGCTGAAATGTGCGGCGCCAAGAGGGCGAAGCTTTGAATGAGACCGGGAGAGATCGGCTGGAGGGATCGGCGCCATGCTGGCTTTAACGGCTACGCATCGGCCTATTAGGCTCGAGACCGACGACGTCCGGGACATGACGAGAAACATCAAAGTCACCAGCAATTACGTGAGTTCTCTTGCGATTTCTTTCGATTCCCCCCGCCGGATTTTACGAGCGAGATCGAGCGCCGTCGAGTTTCGACGCTGGAAATATATGTGATTAATGCGCGCGATTTTGTAATTAAATGCGTTAGTCGTGCAGCGGCGGCGGCCGTGCGCTTGGAATTGAAAACGCGACTGAATTCATTTGAATTCTTCAGCGGATTCTTCCCCGCCAAAGAAGGCGAGCTCGCCTCGCGCTTTTTAGTCCCGAGGCGATTTGCTGGCTCTTGCTAAATCCGATCGAATCCTTTGTTATTTTTCCGATTTCGAAACTGTAATGCGGGTTTTCTGTTACGATTTGCGCTAACTCACGCTTCTTGGAGAGTAAATCAGATTTTCGTTAGCGTCATTCTAACGATTTTTTAAAACTGGTTTTTTATTTTAAGTGACAGAAATCCCGAGATTGTCTGAATTTTATGCAGCCGATTCGAGTAGATAAATAAGCGTTAGAAATATTCACCAATAAAATTTCTCGTCAATCTAACGAAGTAATTTTCTGTACAACTTAACAGAAACTTACTAAAATGAATCGTCCTACTGAATAAAAAGCACGTATCTATCAATGAAATATCATAAAAGCGGAAAGCATTATCGCAACAACGTATATTTCACACCTCCTTGAATTATTCAAATGAGCGATCGCGAGCATTTTCTGTGCCACGACGACGACGGCGACGCACGCCTCTATTATTTTCCGTTGCGCAAAATCGAATCCCGCGACTGATCCGTTTTCCTGGCGCTGGAAAAACTGCCCATACGGACGGCTGCCGCTGCGGGCGATCGGCGCTCCGTAGGTGTATTACGTGACAGACTCATTCCGATCCTACGCAATTTCGGCAATCCCTTCGTCGAGAGCGAAGGTGCTCGAGGATAATTGATGCGGTCGGGGCCGGATGACGAGCCTTCCAAGGCTTCTTTTCAAAAGGAATTTTAGCCTGTACCACACCGCCTCGAAGCTGCGAAGTCTGCTTTATTGGCTTCTGCGATTTTTACGCGACGTTGGAATCGCGGTTAATTGACATTTTTGCGCTCGACGTCGTGCGAGGCGAATTAGCGAAGTGTTTGCGAAATTGTGGATTATTTCTGCAGTCAGTCTGAAAATTAAACAATTATTACACGAAAGCAAGTTTACGGCAGGTCTTTAAAGCGATTGCTCTTGCAATGCGCCATAAATTTAGCTGCTATTTAATTTCGCACGGGAGAAAAACAATGCCACTTGTTTACCTCGAGCATTAAATTCTCCTAAGGTATTAGCAGCTATACTGCTGTTGCAGCTTCCTTTTTGTTCTTTTGTTTAAACGTCTTTTGGCCTGGAAATAAAGTCCGACATATTGTAGTTGGATATGTTTGCAGTGCGCGCGGCGATCAAAGAGGATCGTCCGAGGCCACGAATTTCCCTCCCCGGATTTTAAAATCCATAATTGGATGGGCACGGGACGGCGAGCAGGGGGCTGAATTTCAAGGCGAAAAAGCGAGCGATTAATTATATGTATATAACATAACTGTAAAAACGTCAAGATTGAAGACGAGGCAAACGAGATCACTTCCAATTTATACGTTGACCGATAAGGTCGTCTCAAATAAATAATCTGAAAACTGAAAAGTTTGTCTCCAATAGGAGCTACAGCTGCATTTCAAAACTTGTTTCCACGGCTCTGTAAACAATATTTATTTCGACTCTCCTCGGCAAAAAAGAAACTCATTCAAATGCGAAGGTGTGAACATTAGCATAACGCGTACTCCTCGTCTTTTTCACCGCGGCTAAGCAGCCGTTCTATTTTCGTCCGCTAAGAACATGTGCGTTGATTGGCCTGTCAGTTTTTCTTCACTTTTAGCAGGTGCGATTAACCTACTAATTTGTTTTGTAACGCGAGAGGAACGTCACCTCTTCCCTGGCCATTCATAGAAACCCCGAGCAGTGCGACCGAGCAGCGGCGGAGCTCTCCGCGCACGAATATAATTCCACTCGCCTTAAAAAGTTAAAAGCGCGTCTAACGCGAACGTCAAGTGCGACTCTCCGAGAAGAGGCTGCTGCCTTCCCACGTGTGCAGCTTGTGCGCCTACGCGGCTGACGGAGAAATGTTTACTTTGCTCTCGCTGCTGCTTGGGCTTCGATTTTTCTTTGGCCTTTTTCCTGTACGGTAGACCTATTTTCGTCTTGTCATTTTATGACGTGTTAGTTGGTCAGATTTGTATTTTGAATTTTTACTCGCGGCTCGTCAAAGACAAAAAAAGTAAATTAAAGTTTTGAGCGTGCTACGTATTTTATGAGATGAATAATTCTTCTTTGCTATAAAAAAGGTATACCTTAATATTTGTAAATTATATTCGTTATATATAATGGTTCTACTTAATTATTTTAAAACTTTTTAACGGAAGGTATGCATTTTGTTTCATATTTAAATTCACTTATATTTTGCATTCTATTTAAAACTTTATTGCTTTTTATTTTTGCAATGTCAATAAGCATTGCTAATGAATGCAAAAATGAATTCCTTAAAGAACCTGTGTTTTATGAATGTTACGAGCAAAATTGCAGAAATCCAATGGTAGCCGCTTTGTGGCTGTGGGTTTTCTTGCCATTTTTGACTTTTTTTCTTACTCTACTATTTCGGTACTTCCTTTAGAAACCTGCAGACGCGGTCTCAACTTGTTCCTACTCTCTTTTGCTAAAAATACTTTAGCGTCTCAAAACATCACGCAGCGATTTTTCTTTTTAGCCTTTTCAAAAATACTCGTTCATTTTCTTTTAAGCTACTTTGCCGCGTTCACTATGCATATACAGTTTGTTGTCTGTCGCGAATCGAAAACAATTCAAAGTTCTTCAAAATAATCAATATTTTATCAAGAAGATAATGACAATTAATAATTGGAAATAAATGTTAGAACCGTATGTTGAAAAGTAGATTTATAACTCAGGTGAAAGAAAAGCATTTGTTTACAAAAGTACAGGACTGTAAAATTTGACTTTAATGAGAGGAATGCTTTTCATACGGCTTCTGGACATGAGTCGCTTCAACATAATCAAGTGCCATGAGATAGCTAGCAGGTGTTGTATTCCTAGGTCGATTTCACTACTGCTGTTATTAACTTATCACCCTGTTAGAAAGTTCCTCTAAGTAATACAAGTATATTAATTACATTAATGATGAAAATTTCAGCAAATTGCAGTTACCCTAATTACTCGTCCAATAAACCGCGATTTATAAATAAACCGAGCCGAGCAAATCATTTTACAAAGTCTTCATCTGTCAAATAGTATTTTCGGCCCCGTTGTTTTCTCAGCGAGCACCGGAGCCGAACGCGATTTCGCCGCGGCGCGGAAATTTCTTCTTTCCGGGAAAGCTTTGAAGTCCGAAAATATTCGCGCCTCGTTCGCCGGCGCCTCCTCGACTCTCGAGAATATAATGCGCCGCGACGCAGGCAGCGGCGCACTTCGCTCGCGCTCGAAATGGGTCAATCTCCGGCCGTCCGCAGTTTCTCCCCGTCGATTCAATCGGAGCTTCCGGTTTATCCTAAAATCACTCGGGCGGTGGCCGCATCGTTTTGCAGTCGAGCTTGTTTGGATACTTGATGCCTTTGCGAATGATTAAATAAAAGCGACTGATATTTCTCTATTTTGAAGAACCTAATTTTGGTTTTAAAATTTTAAAAAGATTTTAATAATAATAGTTAAGGTTAAGACGATCTGCATAGCTCTGTAAATTTGTAATTGTGAATGTAGGAAATAAGGTGTTGGATGCACGGATATGTTTGTGTCCGGTATTGAGAGACTATTAAATTACATATTCGCTAGGCAGTCTAGTATACCGTAACGAATTTAATCCTTGAAAATTTGCTAAGGAGCGATATTCGCATAGCTATAGGGCTGGTCAATACTTGGCGTGCCGCTAATTTGCTTTCATGCCGGTTATTACCCTATTCGGGTTCATTTCCTTTTTTGCAGGCGTTTTTCGTTTAATTGAAGTTCATTGCAACATCTGGTTTCATTTTACAATCCGTTCCAGCAATATTGATGAAAATAGGAGATGTTAAGTTTTATTTAAATTATGTATTTAGTGCAATACTGAAAAATAAATTTTTTAATTCACCCGAGACATCACTTTACTTAATTCTTTTCATTAAAACTTTTAATTGTTTTATGTTGAAGAGAAATGAATAATTTCATTTTTTTAACAAGTTTTGTATTAAATCGAAGAATATTAAACTAGTATTAATTAATTGAATTAACGGAGCGAAGAATGAAGATACATTCCAAGTTTTATAACATTCGCATAACCTTTGCAGTAATAACGTCTATTTTTTACTAAACTCAAACCGAGATGCTTAAAATTCTTTTCTTTAAAAGTATAAAAGACATTTTGGCACTTGCAGCAAGAACAGACAGTTGACAAACGTCCAGACGGCCAAACGCCGACAAAAAACACACTGTCGGAGCAGTCGGTGAGTTCTTCGAAACGCGCGCAGAAACTGTACGCGACCGGCCGTTCTGGGCGCAGCTTTCTCCGTTCCAGTACCGCATTTCCCAAAATTTCAAAACACGCGCCGATGGCAAACGACGGCGACGACCGCTCGGAGAGGAAAAAAAGCTCGCGGCCTTGCGAAACCGAGGCGCGCTTGGCTTACACGCGTCTCGGTCGTTAACCTCACTCTGCTTGGCGCAATTAACGTGCAGGGAGCGAGAGAGAGAGAGAGAGAGAGGAGCCGCGTGCGCGCGCACGCCTAGCCTCTTTAAACGATCATTGCGCTCTGCGCCGGAGAATCAGAAGCTGCTGCCGCTCTGCCATGCCGTCCAGTCATGCTCCTCCGCTACGGAATTTCCTGCTACCTATATGCTCTTGCGGCAAATTAGCCGATGCCTGCGTGTGTGTGTGTGCGCGCGCGCGATGCAGCCGCTCGGCAGAGAAACGGCTTATGCCTGAATTGCGTGCGCGCTCGAGAGAGCTTGAATTTTGTAACGAGCCGCGAAGGAGATGAGGAGATTCTTCTGCAGGTGCCTGATGAGCTGGAGAGAGAATTTGCGGAGGACCGCGAGCGAGTGTTTGCTGTTTGCTGATTCAATTGTATTCGAGGAGGGTCTCGAGAGTTCGGATTGATTTTCTGCCCAGTTGACCTTGTTTGCCAAGATTGTAGTAGTGGGTAGTACAGGGAGAAAAATTTTCTACGAAAAATTGTAATAGCACATTTTAATTTCATCACAGACTGTAAAAATCCTAAAAAATTACCATGTTCATAGTAAATGTTACAAGTCTAAATATGAAAATTTATCATTGACCTCGTAAAATTTACGAGAAACTATGGTAATTTTTAAGGATTTTTACAGTCTGTGATCAAATTAAAATGTGCTATTGTAATTTTTTCTAGAAAATTTTCTCCGTGTAGGAAACTTACCTCTGGTTGTTCGAATCGAAGCCATTAGATAGTGTGACAATGTAAGCATACATACAGTGATTGCAATAAATGTGAAACAAAAAGAAATAAGTCACTAACTTTGTAGTAACGACAATGGATTTTTATTTCTTTTTTAACAGCAATGATATAAAATTGAAAATTATTAATACTTAAAATATAAATTACATAAAAATAAGCGACTCCCGGCTCGGAATAATTATCCGTTGAAAGACGACGGCACGTTTTCTCATTTATTGCAAATTTTTCGACGATCTCGCATTAAAAAGGCGACAGTAATAAAACGCCGGCAATTCGCTAAGTGAGAAGGCGGCGCGCATTATTCAAAAGAAGGTAGAAAGTTGCGGTCGGGTCATTATCCCGGTGAACTTAAGGCAGGAAAGTCGAGAACTGCAGCAGCAGCCAAGAACTGCAGCGGGCACTTGTTTTGTATATATTTAGTTGCACGCGGAGTAATCGATACGATTATCACTGCGAAAGCGGACTTGGACGAGCTCGTTAACGGAACACTCGAATTTCCGTTTGCACTTCCGACTGCGCGCGAATCCGCGCGGAAAGTATTTTAATGCCGTTCGTTCCGATTATCTATATCGGAACGGATTCGACTGACGCGGGAATCTTTACATTAGAAAAAGTCTGGCGATAAATGTTAACCTACTTGGTGCTCGAATTAATTATTTTCAATTCCTGATAAATGCAGTAACTTTAAGTAAGTTATATAAAATATATGTTGTATATGCTGAAATTAATTGCTTTCGGTTTAATTTTTGTAGCTAGTAAACACGTAATTTTAATTTTACAGTGATTGAGAAGCTTTTATCTATTATTGTCAACATTTTTTAGAACCCCGGTTGCGTGTACTAAAAGATGACGGGGTAGCCCGTTGTCAGTTGACTCGAATCTGCACCTCGAGCAGCCTTGTCTTAGGAAGCAAAGTCCGGCATTTATCTCGGGGTGAACAAACCGGTACCTTAACCTCCTGAATCAAGGACTGATCTGTCAATATTTGAAAGCCAATTATTTCATCGTTCAATATCAATAATTTTAATTAATCGTGGTTCTCGTGCTGTTCATTATTGATATTTCGTCTGCGTCCATCTCGCGATACGTATCTCCAACAAATTGAAAACTGACAGCGGCTATCGTACTTCTCGCGATAAGACCATGAAGGGTAGGGAAGAAGCTCGCGAACGATATAGGATTATAGCTCTCGAAGGCGATTAAAAATAAATCAGCCGCGTCGGGCGCGTCGTCAAAGGCGGCCACAGCAGACATGAGTTACGTCAAAGAGCGCGCGGAGCAGAGAGAGAGAGGGAGAGAGAGAGAGAGAGGAAGGACGATGATGCGCGCGGAAACGATGAGAGAAAGAAAGCGAAAAAGGAAGGAGGAAAGAAGACGGGGAAGAGGCGCGCAGTTAACAGTTAATGCGCTCATCGGTGCGTGCCTGGCGATCCACATGCGAAACAGTGCGAGTGTTCTGCCTCCTGCTTCCGAGCCGCCTAGCCGCGGCTGCCTCTAACGTCTCAAGCTCAGTCGCCGGCAATCTCGCGAACTGGCCAGTTTTCCAGCGGTCCGCCTTGTCGCCTCGTCTCCGCCCTTTTCTTGCGCGTCCTCTCGCTCGCCCCGCGGGAGAATCACTTTATTCGGTCGTTCTTCGTGCGAAACAGTTGCAATTGGCTCGAGTATTTCTCGCGAGCTTTTTGCCTTTGTCGTTAAGAGTGTGAGATGCTTATTGTCCTGCTCGAGCTTTTTATGTGCTTCGTTCGAGCTTTCTCTCGGCTGTAGAAGCGTGTACATAGCCTGCTTTGTACGTTGGAGCCGTCGTTTTATATCGTCGTTATTCCGATGGAGTGTCGGGGCTTTCTTTCTCGGAGGCAACATTTATTGCAAATTTTAAAGTGTTGTTAATTAATTAGTTCAATTTGATTTTATTGAGGCAATAGATTTACGCAAGCTTATGAAGGGATTTCATTCATGTTTCTTTTACACTAATTAAAGAAGATTAAAGTCTAGAACGTTCCTGTTAAACAGATTCATTACATAGTGAATAGTTTGAAAGTAATAAGTAAATTTAAAGTTGTAAAAACTTGTAGACTATTCTTCAGTTCTTTGTTGTTTAGCAGCCGTAGCCAATGCATGGAATTTATAGACTGATAAACCTGCCAAGTTGACCATAAATTAGTAAAAGATTTTACCGTAAATATAGGTAAGAGGATTACAAATGGATTATCAGACAGTGTTTGTAGAAATGTTCTTCTGGTCTATCTAAAGCGGTGAAAATATAGCCTTTCTATTACCTAGTCTCGTCTGTCAAAGTGAGCTTAAGAAAAATAAGAAAGCTAAAGATTAACTAGATGTCAAGATTCTTTTGTACTATAATATCTTTCAGTTCGTAAGGTCAAAGCAAATGTACGTTTTGGAGCGTCCAAGTTGAATTTCATTGTTGATGTAATATAAGCAATTGAAGTTTGAGGTGTGATAATTGTTACGGAATATACAACTTTTTTTCTTCCGTGCTTTCTTTGCTTCGCAATGCTACCTAGCAACATCTTAATTTTCTTACAAATTAACTCAAAGCGGTAAGCGGTAATTTACATGCAATATACTTTTTACGTATTACATTAAAAAGCTTACTGTTACTTCAATTTGCACGGCAATTATAATTCACCACTCTGTTGGCTGTTCTGGTGATGGAGTTCGCTCCGCCAGTCATAAGATTCATGTAAAAGTCAATTAATTATTATAGAGAAAGTTTTCTGGGACGCGAAGCTGATCGCATTTTTTCACTTTGAAAAATTTTGAGTGCTCGGAGGATGATTCACGTATTATTGTTTTATAATAAGAAGCCATAATTGAAAGGGGAACGAATTTCTCAAGTGATTCTTACCTTTATTGGAGGACAGATCACTTTAAGTGAAGAGGCGAGATTGGTCAATTAATGCCTGAATGATTTGGATACTACGTCTCGTTTTGGTAAGATAATTTACGTATTCGTGTACACAGAACGATCAATCTTTCTTAATATCAACGCTTCCAATAAGGAGTTTTTAAAAATTGTATACCCGTTAGATTATAATTTTATATGATTTGTTAAATATCAGAATGTTTATAATTATAGAAAAAGTACAGTTTCTACATAACGTAAATTGCATCTCACACTGTGCGAGTCCTAGTTTAGTAAAATAATTAAATAAAATTAGTAAACGGATTCAGCAATTAAACGAATTCCCTCGTCAGTATACATTAAGCGCAGAAGCTTAAATTCCGATTTCCGCTCGATCGAAAAACAGTTCGCCGAGCAAAAAAACCTTATGCAATTTCGAGCTGCCCGTGTTCGTGCTCGAATAAAGAGGCGTTTCATTCGAAAAGCACTTTCCGCGGCATGTAGCCCGTCGGCATCTGCACTTACGCACGCGGCCCCCCCCTCTCCCGCCAGCTGCGCGAGCCTCGGTGAAAAGTTCCGAGAACGCCTCGTGCGCATGTGGAGAAAGAGAGCCCGAGATTGCGGATAAGTGGCTGTTGATCGGCAGCCGAAGACCGCTTCTCTCCGCTCTGCTCCGCTTTGCTTCTCTCCGTTGGAGAGGAGAGATCTGACCGGCTCTTGAAAATTATACGGCCGCGCGGCTTTTTTCCTCTGCGAATTTATGGATCCATTCCGATCGAGTAAGTGATAAGGGCCAGGAGGATTCTGTCTTGGAGGCTTCTCGGAAAAAGTTTTATGAATGTGCTCAAGTTTTTTTCAGGCAGGAAACATGCTGGCGTTATCGTAATGGCATAAATTGATTAAATCCTAATTGTATGATTCAATTTTCTGCAGCTTTTCGCGCAAAGTAATTTAATTTAGCAGATTTATCTTTTGAACGCTACACTAAATTCACAGCTGCGTCTCAAATTTTTTGCGTTTGCAAATCCGTACAATATTTATCAGCATAATTTCATGTACTATAGGAGCTTGATCTTGTAAAATAATTTTTTTCTAAATGAAATTTTTTAAGTAAAAACTTAAATTATGCGAGGGCAGACAAACACGAGCACACACTTGACATTTCCCATTCATCGGTTAAAACCGAAAGGGGCGTGAGCATTGAATCTATAAAACGCCGCCCACGCGGAGTGCCTCTGTAGTCCAGGCGATTACAAAGTTTTAATTGGATACGTCAGCTTACATCCTCGAGAGCCGATTAATAAAAAAATCCGCATCGCTCGTCAAGCAGGTGCAAGGCGAGCGCGCGAGAAATCAGCCGCGCGTAACACCGCCATTGAGAAAACGCGGCGGAGGTCGAAGACGCGCGCGTAAATATCCATTTCGCGTCTCTGTCTCGCGGGAGGCAGCTCCCGGCGAGCACGCATCTTTCCCCGGCGGCGGCGGCGCACTCGACCTTCCCGCCCACGCGCCGCCGCTGCTCTCTTGCGCGATACACCTAGAGCCGAGCGCAAGTGTCGGCGCGCAGGCATGGGCATAAAAGGAGCGAGACACGTAACCCGTACAAGCCGACGGCTCGGGAATCCGGTCTTTTACACGCCGAGAGAGCTTTTCTGTACTCTGCGCTCTCGCTCTCTCTCTCTCTCTCTCTCTCTCTCTCTCTCTATCTCTCGGATAAAAGAGCAGAGCGTCCCTCGAAGGGAGTTGTTTATTATTGCTGGAACAGCTGGGAGAGAGAGAGAGGATTCACGGCCGGCCGGATAAGGTGACGTCACTGCTTTTGGTAGCGCGTTATCTTCTGCCTTTGCAGGCTGACGGGGAAGCTGGTCGCTGCGTTTGCGCCGCTTGGGAGCGGTATGAGTAAGGGAGATAATGATCGCCTCGAGCTTTTGAGACAATGCCATTGTTTGTAATTGTTTTTGGGCACAAAGGGGCTTCTCGCTGAGGGCACAGTTTTAATTACTTTTAAGTGCAAACAGTCGCAGAGTATGACAATTTGTCGAAATGTCGATGAGTTAGTTACTCTGTTGTGACGATAATTTAGAGTGTTTTAGAGTACTTAAAAATGCTGCTAAAGTTTTTTTTATTGTTATTCTATAAATTTTATAGAAATTCATTTTAAGTTAATTTCTGCATTTATAAACACCCACATAAACACAAGCGGCAGTAAGAAAGTAATTAAGACTCCCAGTAAAACCGTATTACATACGCAAACGTCAGTTCGCTTCTTTCATCAATAAAATATGCGAATGCAAGAAGCTCTCTCTCTCTCTCTCTCGCCTTGCGCAACCAATACATTTACCACCAATTATTGTTTTTCCGTTCCCGCGCCTGTGTCTCCCCTGGCTCTCGACAAATCCCTATGCGATCGACGCCCACAGCAGTCGGAACACGTGCGTATTCCGCGAGCGGCGACGAAGGTACACACCACCGGACGATTTCGGTCGATCGCGTTGCGAAACAACGCCCCGATAAGCCCACGCGGAAAGCGCGCATTCCGCGTTATTGCGCTTTGTTTTTCATTTCTCTCGCGGTGGCCGCGGCTCGGGGAGAGCGCCGAGGTCGGAGAAGTGTCCGGGGAGAGAGACACTGGATTTAGAATGCCGTCTGGACTGTGCGCGATTAGCGCTTGTCTCGGGGAATTCTCAGTTGGGTGGTCGCGCTATTCCAAAACGACCGTTCCTCGACTGCTCTCGGAAAACTCTTTTTCTTGTATTTATATTAGGATTAAACGCGTTTTCTTTTTACTGGGCTTGGAAGCTACAACGAGTGTAATATTTGTCTAAAAAATGTTTCGTTTGTTCTTGTTTGAATTTTTTGTCAAACTTTCGGGAAGTAAATGTAACCTCGTGTAGAAAGACAAAAGATTAGCGGTTTTAAACTTTCAGTTTTGCAGTTTATTGAGGAAATCTTTAGCGGGTACATCCTCAGTTAGGTTCATGTTAAAATGTCACTTTGCGGACTGTTCCCTCGTAAAAAGAGATGACTTGTTTAGTTAAAACTTTAAAGAGCCGCTAAATTTCTCCCTTTTCCCACAGCAGTAAAAGATGAATAGCGTTAAGTACAATGTTAAAGTAAATTAATGAAATTTCACGTATGAATAATAGTGGGAATGATATGTCATTATTTTCTTCCTTTTCATACAGGGAAGGTAAAAAACTTACGGCTTATCTTTTCACTCGACACGTTACAAGAGTGAATAATATTAATAATTAAGAGAAATAAGACGATAATGATCTTTTTTCCTGCAACATTATGCTTTTACTTTGCATAATGACGGAATGTGATTGATGAATCTTGCAAGCAACATAATTTGTAAGGATTAATTTTTGTAAAAAAAGTTGGCTTTTAAAAACACGCAGACCACCAAGTGTATTAAAAAATTTGAAAGATTGGAACCTAAATGGGAAGATTTTGAATTGAAATTTTCATTGATAATAATGTGAAGCAAAACGTCCCTTCATTTCGGCGCTCCTAAAATTTTCGTAAAATTAAACATATTTTCACCGGGATCCGCGTCCGCCGGAGTTCATCCCAAAATCCCGAAATTACATCATCCTCCCCGTCGCTATTTTCGCATTGCCCGCAGTCTCTCTCGGCTGCCCTGCGCTCGGCGGTACATCAGCAAAGCCGGATTTCCGTCGTCGTCGGCGACGTGTGTATAATAAACTGTTAAGAGCGTCGCGCCGGGTTTACTGCCGTAGCGGCCCGCTCAGACGGCAGCAGCGAAACCAAACATCGACGCTGGTGTTTGTATAAACA
>JAWWEM010023164.1:0-19173 GCA_035582935.1 Ormyrus thymus | reverse complement strand
TCACCTTACTGTCAAAATCGCCCGAGATTCACTCAAATATAGGGGTAATTTTTCACCAAAATTTTTCTGCGTGTATAGAGTCCAGCCGAAGGCAGAAAACAAACAATCATCCCAGCTAATTCACTATTCAAATCTATTCCCCTGATCATTACGAATGCTCCCGGTCTCGGGGAAGCCATCGAGCCCAGTAGGTAATCGACGCTGCTTCTCTCCCAGCTCCCGGATCCATTCCACTCGGGAGAATTCAATACGAGGAATCACGGCGCGCGCAACGGCGGATGAAAAATTGCCGAGCCCGGGCACGTGCGCGGGGCAGGCAGCCAACTTTGATTACCGGAGTAGCTTCGAAATTATTCCGACGCGGTAAGCAGTGTCGACGCGTCCTTACACGGCGCGGCTCGCCTTGCTCACGCGGGTCACGCTCGGCTAATCGTAATTAGTGCTTCGATCGCCGCCGTAAACAAAGTTTTACCCGAAACTATCCGCGACGCGCGGAATAAACAAGTCGCGCGCAAGATGAGCAGCCGGGGGAGGGTGTTGTTGTCGCCGGGAAAAGTAGCGCTGACGGCGAGAAAATCGCGGTTGACGAGGCGAGTTCGGGAGGGGTTATTTGGTGAACTCGGCAGTGAGGAAGTCGGGGAGTTGATAAAACGAAATGATGGGTGAGATGATTAGATTCGTGCGATTGGAGGGTATCAATAGTGAAAGGAATGAAAGTTTTTTGAACGAATAATGTAGATATAATGGATGCCAATTATTCTGTACCCAAAAGCCATTGAAAATTTTGTTTAGGCATAAGGTGATTTGATGACTTGAGGTGGAAAACGTCTGATTCGATCAATTATTTTCCGAAGAAAAAAGCACTGCGCGAGAGATTATATTAACTATTATTCACGCGAAGCTAATACGGTTACGCTTCAGAAATTGCCGCAAATAACTACTGAATTTCAAAACATAAGATACGAAACGTCGAAAAAAAGATTGAGAGTTAACAGGAGCTGGAAAATTATGTTAAAAATGCATGAAGCTGCGAAGGAACGCAAAGGAAATTTTCCAATATTTCCGCGCGTTGCTCCCTTTTCCGCTTTGCGCTGCCTATCTTTCTCCCCCCTCCTCCGTTCGTTTTCGAGCCTTTCCCTACATTTCTCGATACATCAAATATTCCGGAAATATTTCCAAGTCAAATGTCCTCGATTTATAGTGAGTGACTCGAACGTCGCGCCTCATCGAGAGCGAAGCGGAAAAACTGATTCGCCCGAAAGGCGGATTGAGGTCTGAAATCACCGGGAAAGCTTGAATTTGCTTATGATCAGAGATGACTGATAATTAAATCGGTATGTGCGAACGTTTTTTGAATATTTTATCGCATTTATTTTTATATTCGGGTAAGTATTGGGATTTCAATCGTCTTTTATATGTAATTAGTAGAAAAAGTGTTAATGGGTAAGCGTTTTCATGTATGCGTAATTTTTGTAAAATACTGCTGAACAAAGTTGTAAATATTATTATAATAAAACTGTAAAAGCACCCTAGACATAAAATTTCTTGAAATTCCCGCAACAACAATTAAACCACTCACATATTTCATTTTTACGAGCGCAAATTGTCCTTCCAACCGAGAATTTCGTATGAATTAAAAAAATTTATTGCTTTACTTTTTTGATTTCCTTTAGCGATTCTATTAAAATTAAAAAGTTTTAGCACTGAAATCAAAATTTTTCAAATTGAACGGGTAATTTTTTACCGAAATAAAAAAGAGTTTGTAAGCGGGTAAAAAACTTTAGTAACTGTTATCCGTTTCAAAAATATTTTCTCAGCTCAATCGACTCGCATAAAGTTCTTAATAACGAGCCTGCACTGACAGTCTATTTTCGGCATATGATTCATAAAATTTTCATTACCTTTTAATATTTTTTTACGATTTATGAACTGGACTTTTTTATAACTTTAGAAAATGTTCCCCGTAAAAAAAAGAAGGTCGAATCAGGTCAAGTTTGTTGGGAGATATACATTATACATTTAGGGTGCGATAAATTCTGCAAACGCTTCGGCGACTAGCTATTTTTAGAGCTCGAATGAATGAACAACTTTCGTCGGTATTGTAAAAAACGCGGTTTTATTTACACCCAGTTGTCGGGAAAGAATTATTAAATACTTAGTATCTGTTTTCTGGGGCGATGATAAACCAATTTCGCAAGCGATAGTAAACTTACCAAAATGTGTCATGAATAAAAACTTAGCGGGCACAATGGACTGATTAATTTATATTATACGAAAGCATAGTTGATACGGAAATTGCTTGAAAGTAAAATTTTATAACTTCGCGTAACTTGTTAGTGGATTACGAAGATTGCCTTTAATAATTTATCCGTCAGTATCGACCAAGTATCCTTCAAAACGTTCCGCAGAAATTATTTAAAAATGCTTACTTTAACTCTAGGACCTAAAACAGATGAGAAGAATTCACAAAATATTTCAGCTCGAAATGTAAACTGTTTCTTGAAAGCGCGTTTTCCCTAATAACCGGTATTTTCCTCGGCGCAAGCCAGAAACTCCTTCGACCGACCGTAAACAGCGCTCTCAACCGGCGCGTTTCCCAGAATCTTTTAATTCAATACCCGCTTTAATAACCGATATTACACCGGTCCAATTTTAGAAAGCGAAGGTCTCACAAGCGACGGCTATCCGCACAGGCAAAAGCCTAAAATTTTCCGGTGCGCTGCACGCAATACATCCGGGCGCGCTCATCCCTCCCGGATCGATAATCAAGGCGCAAAAGCACGGGGCACTACTCACTTGATGCGGTTGTAGACGAGCAGCTCGGCGATCTCGCGGCCAAGCCTGGAGTACAGCGTTTCCACGAAGACGAGGACCTTCGGGTCGATCCTGAGCCTGGCCTCGCTTCGATGATCCGGCGCCTTTGGGAGCCTCGTCGCTCCGCGCAGCGTCGAGCAGCGGATCGCCGGTTCCGGCCTCGTGTCTCGATGGATCAGGCTGGAACAGACGCCGAACGCTCATTAATTTCCCAGGTTAGAGCGGGGAGGCTCGTCTTTCGAATGAGGGGGGGGGGGGAAAGAGGGAATTCGCGCGGCTCCGTCTATTCTCGCGTCTTTCGACGGGATTTCAATGCGCCGAGGGAAATTAATTTAGTCGGGAGGATTGTTCGCCCCGACTGCTGCTTTATTCCCGATTTCTCCGGGCAGTTTTAATTAAGACACTCGTAGCTGTTTCTTTCCCGCTGCTGCCGGGATTAAATAATATTTTTCCAGCCGGCGAACGGAGGCTCCGTGGAGCGAATGAAGCCGGGAGCTGGAATTAATACGAGATGTATATATCAATCATCATCTACTCGGCGGTGATATTGTAATTTTCAGCGTTTTTGTAGGATCAACAAGTTGCCCGGCTCGTTGGAAATATTTTTATTTAATACTGCTCGTTTAATTATAGTTTAATGGTATTATTGATCTGCGTCGACGCGCGCCTCGTCGGTTCATTGAAAAATGGTATTTATTTTTAAAAAATCCCACGGACCAATAAAAGTTTCAGATTTAACGGCTGCCGGATATATTTCGGGCGCCGAGTTGGGATTTGAACTGCGCTTATAGGATCAAGGTCGAAAAAATGTGTGTCGCATCACTTTTTATGGACGCTTCGAAATTGCGCAAGACGCTTTATCACACTTCTCGTTGAGGCAGTTAGCGAAATGAAGCGTTCGGTTGGTTCGCTTTAATATTTCAGAGTGCAGAAGGCATCTTGTGGCGATTCTTCTTTGTCATTGCGAACAAATTGCCAATAAAACTCAGGAGATCCGCGTTGTTACGATAAATTGATATTGCATCAGAGAGCTCGGAACAGATTTTTGTTTCGTAACTTTGATGACATTTGACGTGTTTAAAGCTTATTTTTAACTGTCTAGAAGATATCATAGTATAAATTGGAGTTTATTATATTCAATGACGTTTTATGGAGTTCAATTCTTTTCCAGCTGAAGAAAATCCGCCAACTTAAAAATAATGTATTATATGTATATATGTATTAAATAAATGAAAGTACGATATTGCATAAATTTAAAGTCTTGAATTGCTTTTCTCTTATTGGGAATAATTAATAATAATTAAATTATTCAAATATTTAATTAATAAGTTCCGAAAAAATTCGTATATATATGTTGTTAATTAAATGCCGTATACATAAATTAATTATACTTTACAATATTTGATATTTCTTGTTAAAAGTATTAAACTTCAGATGTATTAAATAAACCTTACTCGATTATTGATTTGCATTAAGATAATTATTTCAAGCAAGAAGCCAGCACAAATATTTTACAGAATAATAAATTGAAAATTGTTTTCGTTCCATTTTTAATCTCAGGCCACATACTTTTACACAAGTAACTCCATTTTGATGTCTAAAGTTTCAATTTAGCTTGTAACGCTTTTCAAACAAAAATTCTTTAGAAGCCTCATTCCAGATTCCCAAAAAACCCCGTCTCCCGAAAATCACCCAGCCGAGCCTCCGACCTCCCAAAAAGACCCTCGACTCTTCAATCGAACCGTATCGCGCACGCAAAGCCTCCCTCCCGCAAGAGCGGCCGCTGCCCTCCCCGGGCGGCGCTGTAAATAATAAAGCGCGCGGGGGTGTATATTAGCGAAGTGGCATTAGCAGGCAGAGCGCGGCGGGCACGGCGCGGGGATTACGTATGCGGCCGAAATCAGGGAGAGGACGGAGCTGTCGCCCGGAAGCATAAATACGGCGACGCGCCGGCATTAACCTCTTTCGCGCTGATACGCCGGGGCTGCACGCTGAGCCGGACTGCGTGCGTTTGGCCCTCGGACGCCGGAATTAACGTCGCCGCGCGCCGAAGTAATCGCCCTCGTGCTTTTCGACTTTTTCAGCTGGGGATCGGGCTTTCGCGGGAGGTTTGATATTTTTGGATTGGCTTTCGGAGAGGACGGTGAAGTTTTTTGGATGTCCTTTTCTGCAGGCCGCGGGGTAATTTAAGCTAGTGATTGGTAGGTTTGGCTGTTGCGAATTTTGGGGAAACTTTTTAAAACTCGTGCTGTTGACGTATTGTCAGTCTTTAATTATGATGCGAAACGTTTATCGTATCAGCATTATTCACTAGAATGGCTGATAATGTGTTCTTTTTGCATTCATATCGAGTTTCAATTACGAGCAATGTATGCTACAACTGCAATTTAGTACTTCATGTTTGAAAGGAGAGATTAATTGACTTAATTTGAAGTACTTTAAATGAGAAGATTACTTTGAGAATTTAAAAGAGTATTAGCGTTAGAAAGAATTAAGCTTCTTAAAAGATTTTATTAAGTAAACGTTGAAAAATGTTAGAATATCAAGTAATCTTTAAGTTTAACGACAGTTAAAAGCTAAAAATATAGAATTTATTATCAAAAGTTTAGTTAATACAAATCGGTGTTTGTTTTCAAAGTTTATTGACACCTATATTTATAAAACTAAACAGAACAGTTGAAATACAAAGAGCTATTTTAAACACCACTAACTATTAATTAATTTAGCGGATGATTAAAAACTTGTTTATATATCCAAAATAAATTTCGTCTAGCATCCGCACATTCATCAATTCCCGCGGGAAATGGAAAAATTATGTCTCCGTGACGCTTCATTAATTAGCCCTCGAAAGCAGCAGTACACCTAATAAATTCATTAAAGCAATCCATCTGTCCGCCTTAAAAATACACACCATTCATTTCCGACAGCCGTACAAATACCTCGACTGGCCAAAATAAACGCTTCTTTTTTTACCTCAAATGCCGCCGCGGGCGGCCTCCTTTTCGCCCCTCGCCCCCGACATCAAATTTGAACGAATTAACACGGCGAAAAGGATTAACGAGCCCGGAGCTTAATTACAGGCGTACGAGCTAATGAAGCTCGGCCGGCAATTACGTATATCGACGAGGTGAAGAATCGTCCGGATAAATACGTCGGATTCTCCGAGCGAGAAAGAAACTGCTCGCCGACATGCGAGTCCGGTAAATCACGTGGAAATTGCGGCTCTCTCTCTCTCTCTTTTTTTTCGATGAGCGAAAAGTGGGAGTGTCGCGTGCGCGCCGGTAAATTATGCGAGGGTGCTCGAAAGTTTCGGTGAGCGCGGAAGGCGTTTTTAAATGAAACAGATTTTCATTAAAAGTTTTCAGTTATAATGATTCTCTCTTTGCGCCGCGGTTTTGATCACTGCACATCGCGAGAGAGCGCGGAAAAAAGTTCCGCGCGTTTTTTACAGCGCAGTGCTTCCCTGCCACTCGGCGTTCATGAATTTTTTTTTTTCGGCCTGTGCATAGAGTAGTTTCTGTTAATTAATTTTTTAATGGTTACCACGCTTATTAATTATTGAATTAAGTGAGCCGTTCGAAGTTGGATCATTGATGAAATTGAAAAGTTTGGACCGGGTTCGTATGAGGTATCTTTTTTAATTATCTCCATATTATTGAATGAATAAGGGTAACGAAGTGACAAATACAATAAATAATTGTGAAATAAAAGAGTACTACGGGCTTTGCAATAATTTTTACTTTTGATATTTTGATGATTTTGATGCCTGTATATATGTTAAATATTAAATAATTATTATTATTTAATTAATTATAAACCTCTACGCCTAGTTTTAAGCGTTAAAATGTAAAAAGCGAATTTTAAGTGATTAGAATTTCGCGCCGCCCGAAGCGAACACGCGATAAGCGTAGTCAAGAGAAGTTACCGGCGCGCCCGCTAGGCGACATCGGCCAACCCACGAGAAAACTAGCGCACGGGAAGCATATTAGCGGGGTGGTCAAGCGGTCCAGCATCCTTCGCTTTCCAAGCGATCCGATTATCACAGATAATGCATCTTTTTGTAGATGTGGCAAGGTCATACCGAGCCGATTAAGGCCAATCCTTAAGTGAATAAAGCAATTATTTTGAAAGAGATGAACAACTTTTATTATTTAACCCTTAAAAACAACCAATGCTTCTCCCTCCCTCCAGTCTAGCGTTTCAACGGCGGCTCTCTCGAATTTAATGTATTCAAATCAAAGGTCTCTTCGGAATTTTCCCTTCTAGCAACTAGGTGGCGTGGCCTTCACTAAGTTGGGCGGACTTTAATCCAGACTCGCCCCGCTGTGTCCTCCCACTATGCAACATAGAAAGCCTCAACGAGTGGATAACAGTCCAAGCGACTGGCACCGAGGGACCCGCAGAACCAGCGGCCTAGTCCGGCAGGAGGAGCGCTCTCTCTTCCATTTTACCGAGCGCGATATCTGCTGAGCAGAGGCGCTCTCTTTTATCACTTCGAGCGGTTCATCGAGCATTCTTTCATTCATCGAGCGCTGCCTCGCAGCAAGCGAGATCATCCATCGCTGGAGCAACATAGAGCGCTTGCTCAAACAACGCGCGCTCATATAACGCCCCTCTTTTACTTACAGCCGCTGCCTCTTCGACCTGTGATCGACCACAACTGAAGCGGCGAGGCACTGACGGATTTGGCCCTTCTTGACGACACCGTCTTCCACCAAAACGGTGTTCTGCGTTACTTTATAAAATATTTTATATATTTTGTAAAAACTTGAAAAATTTGAAAATAACCCAATAAAAACAAAATTGATATTAAAAAAGGATTCCATTACTTTTACTAATACTATATTTTAGCATTAAAAAACATTGAAATTTTCTCAATAATATAGTTGCAAAGTCTACGAAGTCAATTACTAAAAAAAAACATTTATAAAATTAAACAAATCACTCGCCCCCGAGAAAAATCACGCCACCTCCCTCGGATAACGTTTTCATCTCAATTCGTTTAATCAGCATCTTTCGCCGAGTGCTCGCGCGTCGCGCAAAAACCCGGTCGCAAAATTGCAGAGCCTCCTTAACAGAAGCATTTCCGCGACTCGATCCAGAAAGCCAGCGCCACAACCATCTATCATGCAAATCAAGCCTCTCGCTCCTCTCCTTTTTCATCGATTGACATCGTCGGCGGTGTGCGTATCTCTCGCTTTCCGACGCGCCGCCGCCGAGGCAAATTGACGAACGTCTCCATAATGTTAAAAAGATCGGTGATATCAGGCCGCGACGAGATGAAGCAATATAAATTATGGCGCCGCAGGGTAATACGCGAGGGACGGAATTCTCGATATTCGCGGAGAGAACGAGCGATGCACCGTACATAATGAACGCCGAGATGGAGTGCCGCGCATGTGTGTACTTTCGAATGTGATGCACTAAAAAAGTAATCAGATCGAAGACGCGGCGTAGCATGCTCTTGCCGATGCGGCGTCGATCACTGAGGTGACGGGCGAATCGAGTGAGGTGGTTTGTTCGAGTTCCTCTTGTTTTCTGGAAAAGGTCCGAGAGAGATATTTGAATGCATGAGATTTGTAAATGGAGAATTATGCAAGTTGCATTAGGGGTTCTGTTTGTGAGGAGACTTTTGGAGAATGTTTGTATTTAAATTTTATGATTATATATTATCAATTTAAGGTGTTTTAAAATGTTTTGGAAGAGACGTTACTGGCAGGTTAATCCAATTAATATTAATTACTGCAGTACAAAAGAATGTATTTTTAGACTTATTGAAAGCTTTGAATGTCATAGCACAGCATAGGAATATGAACATTTGCAACGTAACGATACTGACGGAATTGCTGCCAAGGTGATGAAATATTTAACGCTACCATTGAATTTGTTGATGTAGAGAATAAATGAATATTTATTACCAACAACCACTAAACTTAAATAGTAATACCCGAAATGATTCATAATACAGGTCAAAAGATGAAATTGAAAAGCAAGTGCAACCGACCTAACGAAATTCCAAACATCCCCTCATTCCCAATAATTTCCTCTCAGCATCCTTAGATTTCCCGAGCGAACAAGCGCGCATGCAAAGTAAGACAAGTCCACTTAGTGAAAAGGGTCAGCCGGCCGATTTGTAATACGTGCCCGGCCGACGTCGTAACGTCGGGGGACGTAAGAGGTTGCGCGCTGCGCAGCCCAGGGCGAGTACAAGGCAAGGTAGGTGCTTACCCACGTAAGCTTAGCCCGAACACGTATGTACGCGTAATCTCGTTGAGATACGATGCGGAGCTTGCTGCGGCTGCCTGCGCTACATCGCGCGGCCCTCTCCGTACGTATCGCTGCGACGTTCGAGCCCGGACTAAGCCTATTAGCGGGGGAGAAGTAGAAATTGAAAGTTCCGGAAGAGGGATCGGGAGATGAGGCGGGATTTTGATTAGGTAATGCGGAGTTTGGGATTTGCGTGTTTTGATTCCTGTTTAAGCTTTGGTTTGGTTGTTGGAGAGTTGGGAGGCTTGGCATGTCGATAAGCAGAAGAATAGGAGCGATGCCGCTGGATAATCTGTAGTAGACTCGAGGGACTAGATCTATCAGTTCGGATAGTTTTTTGAAGTTGAGACAATGTGACGCGAATCTGTGCTTTCCGAAAAATGAAGTTTTCACAGATACTTATGATGTATTGAGGGTAGATAGTGAATGATTAACATTTTTTAAAGTTATTATTAACTTCCATTATTGAAAAATTTAATTTTCGATAATGGATAGAAATATATTCCTCCCTATAAATTATATTTAACCACTTTCACTAAACAAACCCGAAGTCCAAAACAATGTAATCAAGGCACATTCTCTCCTAATTACCCCAACAAGCATTACCAAATTAAACTCCCTTTATCGCGGTCCATTTGCAGAGCTCATCTCCTTGATCAATACATTAAGTAACATTGCCCGTCCCCCATCCCCTCCACAATTATATAATCACGTCGCAGGCGGCGTCCGTAGCCACCTGAACAAGCCAGCTTATTACGCAGCCGGCCATCTGACCCGAATCCCCGTGGCAGCCTCCTTGAGGCCCTCTAGTCCGCGGGCCGTCGTCACCTCGCGATCCTCTGTGCGTCGCCTTAATGCGAATTTACGGTAACGGCGCGACACCCCCTCGAATAATAGCTGATCGACGATTAGCGGCGCGAGCGAGTAGACGATCGCGGGGGAGGATAAAGCCGCGCGACGATGCGCCACCCGGGTTAATGATATTCCGTTGTACGATGGAGGAGGGGGGGAGGGTTCTTGAGGAGGGGGCGGGGTGGATGCGTTCGCGGAGAGGATTTTCAGGTTGGATTATCAGCGTACGGGGTGAAAGGCTGATGTTTTTGTGAGGAGTGACATGAAAGGTTAAAATGCAAAGTTGTATAAGTGGATGTAGAACAATGAATACGGCTGTTTTATATCATAAAACATATGTAGTACGCAAAATTAAATTAATAATTTTACTGAATCGGCCAGTATGCGACATAAACAGCATTTTATAAATGCTTAAATTACTTGGATAGTTTTGTTCGGATTTTTAAAATAGAATTAAAAACTACACTGATAAATTTACGAAAAAAACCCGCATAAAAATTACGAGACGAATGGAAATCGTGGGATCATGTGGGATTTTATTCATTAATACGACACCGCGCAGAAAGTTTTACTGACTGTCAAAATTGCCGATCTCCTGAGCAGCCATAAATAAGATATAACATGCGCAAGTTTCAAAATAATATACTTTAAGTATTAACCTTAAGTATATTAATTTAAACATGTAATTAATAATAAAAATTAATAAATAATCAAAAATACTTTACTTTAGTATTGACTTACGACAATATGACCTACCTAAGCTCAACTTCCAAAATCTACTGTCACCTATCGTTCGGTAAAATTTACGTTCTATTGAGTAAAATTGATGTGTACGACCGTATAAAATTACGGAACAGATCGGTAAAAAATGTAATTCTTTCAGTAAAAACAGCTGATTGAACAAATTACGAGACGTTCAGTAAAATTTTCTTGAGCGCATAATAATTGTTTCGTGTCGTTAAGTGCTAATTCATGGATGGCATTGTAATTATTTATCGAAACGCGTAAATTCTTACACCCAGGTCAACCGTCCCACGGTTTCCGGGTGCCGTCCTCGTAATTTTTATTGAAAAATTCTATCTGTAGGAATGCGTTAATTGTAAGAATAGCAGACTGGTTTAATTTTCAAAAGCTAGCAGTTTTTAATTACTTTAAGGTCTGGCATGTACTAAAATGCTCTACATATTTTACTGTCAAATCGTAAACAAAAATTAATTTAAAGAAGTTTTTTAATACGTTTTTTTAGACTTAAAGCATTTCCGATTAATTAAAAGTAGAATTAACATTTTTGGAAAAAATATTAAATCAAAAAATTTTAATGAGATAATTAAGCTGCTCGAAACGCACACTAAAATTTGAAATAAACGAAATAGTTTCTTTTCATTCCCTCAAATCAAACGCTGAAGTAAATTTTTTTTTTCCACCAGTAACGATCAAGTATCGTTCCATTATCAATTTGATGTTTATTCAAATCGAAACAATTTAATCAGCGTTTTAATCAACACGCCGACTGTTAACGTTCAAACTAGCAAGTTAACGCGCCGAAATCTCGCAACAAAACGCGCATTAAACAAGTCGCGCAAATAAAATCAATGACGGCGTATATCGTTTAATTTCGCGCGGATATATACAAAACGCTCGCGATTCGATCTTGATAAAAGAATTTAAAGGGCTTTGGAGGAGCGAATGGGAACAATTATGAAAGGAAAAAGGAGCCAATCCGAGCGCTCCAAATCCACCGGCGCACAAAGGCGCCCAATCTCGCGCTCTCTTTTATTCGGCGTACTGCGCATCTCTTGAGCACGTAATCCGAGCGAAAAATTTCGATTCCCTGTTTTGCATGTCGCGCTTTGCGAATCGACGCTGATGCGGCCAAGATAGGAGAATGGTCGATGAAATTGCGCAGTTTGTTCGACAAGTTATTCAGCAGGTGCTTTTAATGAACGTTATTTTTTTTTAATGAATAATAATGAACAGTAAAAGCAATAATACAGCGGTTCGAAAGGGTGGTGCAAAAAGCAGCAGTTATTAGTTTATAAATGCGAAGCTTGCCGTTTTTGAATAATTTTTCATTTGAATGTTTATTGTTGTAACGTTGGTTTACGTTCTGTTCAAAAATGTTGTAAACAATTATTGAACATTTTTATCTCGTGTTTGATGAACGTTCTGCAGTTATTCAGCATCTGTGTTTATTGAATTATTAAAGGGACATTTTCATAATGTACATTAAAGTTTCATTATATTGATCCGCATTTACGTTGTAGAATAAAATGTTAAATTAATGATTTACCGACAGACTGAAATAAGAATTTCCACCAGTTTTATTACACGTGTCTTAAATTTTGTCAGAGATTCATCTGATTCCTCCGATCGTTTCGCCTCATAATTCACTGAAATTTCAAAGCAAAACGGCAACATTAATTTTCTAAACGAAAAGCGTGCTCCTAAACAATAAAGCTTCGAAAAAGACGGCCGCGGAGAGCGAAAAGCGCGCAGGTAGATTACCAACGCACGTTAATCACTGTCGCTATAGTCTGGACGGCTGTTTCGCGCGCGCGCACGAATTTCACGCATCGGAAAGCCTCGCCCCCGCAGAGAGAGAGAGAGAGAGCGGCATCCCACATGCTCGTCGAACACTAATAATAGCCTCGGCGGAGAAAGGGGCCGGATTCGAATGAAAAAGCAATTTTCGAATTTGGCACACCTGCGAGTTTGACTGGTGGAAAATTGTGAAAGTTTTTGAAGAAGGAGGAAAAGAAGTTGAAAATTCGGGAGAAAATTTTTAGTGGAGTCGAGCAGGATTAATCCTTTGGTAAAAAATTTATTTTCACTTCGGAGTTGTCAAATAAGTATAGATTAAATAATGTTTCAAAGCAATAAAGTGCTTTATTCGTTTTGACGCTCTATAAAGTTCAATTGAAGAAAATGAAGCTGTTTTATGGACCGCGTAAATACTGTATTCAAACATTATTCTTCCCCGACTACACAAAAGCTTAAAAAAGCAGTAACCTCTTACCGTTTACAATAATAAAACAGAAAAGCGCCAGAGAGACAAAGAATTTTACGAGCAGAGGAGGAGCGAAGCAGTAAGCCATAAGACAAAGATCGAACACGGCGCAGGGAGAGAAAGAAGCGAATAGCAGGACTATCTTAAAAGAGGTATAATGAGATAAAAACTCGAGGGAAGCGCGAAGAGAGGCGCGGAGGCAGAAAAAGCCTCCGAACGAGAGGGAAAATGGGGCAGAGGATTATCGGGACGAGAGACTGACTATCGAGGAAACGTCGCGTCGTCGTCGGCTGAAGGAGGACTGACGCCGCCGCCACCCCCTCACTTTTGGCACGGATAATCGACTTATCTTTTAAAGTCGCCCCGTTTTTGCGCCCGACTCCTTGTCTTCCTCTCTCTTCTTTCGGCGCCCGTTTCCGCCTTCCGCGCCGATCGCCTTTGTAGCGCCGTTTCGCCCGGAGACGCATCGCTTCGTTAATTACTAGCCGGCTGCTGCTGCTGCTGCTTTTTTTCGTCCCGCTGAACACGACGAAAGCTTCTTAATTCTCGAGACCGGGAGCTTTTTGCAGGTTCGGGAGCGCCTTTGACGAGGCGCAGGCGCTGATTTCGCGCAATTGCTTTAATTGGTTTTGTGTACTGATTCGCTTTGAACTCTTTTTCATTCAATACTGAATAAATAAGCGTGGGGAGTAATTTTTTCGTGCGCTTTGAGCGTTTCTCTGAACTTTCCTGTTTGGGGAAGAGAGTTTATTGTGGTAAAAGTAATAATAAATAAATAAAAAAAATAAATGAAAAAATAATTTCTTTTTTAGCCGACAGAGAATTTCTGAGAAGAAAATTCTTTTTTCGAAATGTCATTAAAATAACATTTCTTTTAGAAGGGATTCTTAAAAAAAAAGGTATTCCTTTGAATTATTCTATTTCATAAATATATTATAAGAGCCACTTTAAAAGATTAAAAAGTTTTCGCGATGTAATTCCATTTTTATACTCCATTATAATTTCCAATTTCCCAAAGAAAACTGTTCAAACACATAAATAGGATGCAACTACAAACTCCTGCCAATATCGATTCCCTTTATCCCCCAGCAGTGCCGATATACATGCAGACGAGCTCCATAACGTTAACCTTCAAGTCCTCCCCCCCCGAAAAAAGACAAGCTCGACTCGAGGTGCTCTCGCGACTGCACCTCAAAATTCTCCCAAAGTGCGCAAGTGACTCGCTTTCTCCTCCTCCGCGGGCGGGAGGGGGGTAAACGCCCTTCGAAACTAGGTTGAGCAGCGTCGACGACGCGAGAGAGGCTCTCTTCGGAGGAGTAGAGGATAGGAGACTCGAGCGTCGGGGAAAGAAGCCGAGCGGGTCGCATATTAATCTCGCCCGCCGATAGCTTCTCCTCCTCCCTCCCCGAGGAGAGAGAGAGAGAGAGAGAGAGTCGCGTAGGAAAAGTTGGCCGATGAAATTTTCATGAGAGAAGCTGCGTGCGGCGCGCTTTTGTATCGCATTCGACAGGGCCGCGCGATACTATACCCGGAATTCCCGGGGAGGAAAAAGAGGCAGGATTAATGGCCTCGGCGAGCTTTGACGTTTTGCAATTTTCAGGTGCTTTAGCGATATTAATTTTGACTAATTTAAGGGGAAATTAATAGCGCACGATTAGCCGTGACGGCGAAAAAGTTTCTGCTGATGGATATTGTTTTGAGCGAGTTTTATCGCCGGAGCGGATAATTCATTTCGCAATTAATCAGGGAATAATCCGACCCGTCCGAAGACTGACTGGCTGCTCGGATATTATTATTGTTACCGTTGGTGTTTCAGTTATCGCTTTGAATGCCGAATCGAAACGAGGTGGATTATAGTGAGAAAGAGTATAGTTAAACTGACGCTGCTTTGTTATTGCGGTAATGTACATATCGGGTCTATGAACTTTAGCTTTGAGCGGCATACATAGATTCAATTGTAATTGCGGAGTCATGAATAAATCGCAACTTTAAGAAATTACTGCTGTAGAGGCTATTCACATTCTACAGGCAGGTCAGTAGTAGAGTCAATTATCGATATTCGTATATCTATCGGAAAATCATGTCTAAATTGTTATGCGTATTATAATTAATTTTTAATGAAAAGTACTGCAGGAACTCGGAGCACCGTAAATATAAATACCACGTGTATTAGGTTGAGCGAAGTTTGATTTAGCTAAAGGTAATGCTACAATATCGGGAAAAACGCGATTCAATTACCTTCATTCTACCTCGGCTCCGTACAAAAACACCTCGCTCCTTTTTTTTCCGTATCGACGAAACCTAATTATTTTAGTCACACTTGTCAATGCGGCTAGCAAAAACCGGCGAAAGTAATTAATTTTTCGTCGCTTAATCGTCTTGATTTCACGATTGCCGAAGGAGGGAGAGAGAGAGACAGAGAGAGAAAAGCGCTCTCGCTGTAATCGCTCAATTTTTTTTTTCAGCAAATCCAATTAATCTGGAAGTTGATACCCCAGTCACGGAGTACCTTCGCATTCGCGAGAGCCGTCCTCGACGAGCGTACGTCGAGCGTCAATTGCGAGGTTAGCTCCGAGTCTTTCCCCGTTCGTCAACCTTTGCCGGGACGGAGATTGCTTTGGCTTTCTGCGCTCCGGCGAGTCGGTTAGGGTTTTATTTATTTTTTCTTTTTGACTAATTGAGGGCACGTAGACGAGAGGGTTTGGAGCTTGTAAATTCGTAGGGGCGAACAAAATCAAATTCAATCGGCAAATCTGGAATTTTTTATAGCAGGAACGGAAAAACGGTTCGGCAAAATGATTTTTGTAAAGTAGGTTCCATTTTTCTTGCTTTATGTTTAAGCTAATTGATTGTGAAAATTCTTAAAAGTATAATGATTTGACTCACGTGACGATGATTGCGATTAAACTGACTCACCTAGAACAAAGAGAAATAATTATTAGGCACATTTGTCAGCTGAATGAATGTTGGAAATTTAACAATTTAAACGTTTGCATAAGTTATATCCACTCAAGCCTTTTAATGTAATGGTCCATTAAAACTTTTGGGAATGGTAAGACTTCATGCATAGTTTGCCCCATTTTTTCCTCTGCTCTTTTCGAAAGCGAAGTTTCAACTTCAAAATTTCAGATCCATCCGTAATTCGTTAAAAAAAAAAATTACAGCGAACTAATTGCTCTTTAAACTTTCACTCTTTAATTCAGACGAGTCGAGGCAAACACCCGGCGACGTCAGCGTTTTCAGACTGGCATCGGGAAAATCTCAAGGATTCGTCGCGGCATCCCGTGGGAAACGAAGTAAGCCAGACGAGGGGACTCTCCGGGAATCGAGAGAAAGGCGAAGCGGAATGTAAGGTGAGGACTCGACTATAATTGTTGAGTAAATCCCGACGAGATAAAGCGGCGACGCTCCTTCCGAGAAGTCCTGCTTCTTCTTTTTTTTTCTTTTTATCCTCGACGACGGACAAGTCGCGAATGCATGACGTCGCCTTGTTTGCGCACACCTCTGACCGCGCGATTTTCTCTGGAAATTGTTTACTTCGGCGTGTTGAATTTTCATTAAGAGAGAGAGAGAGAGAGGGGGGGGAAGAGTCGAGCGGAGTAAAGAAAGGCGCGGGAATGATTTTTATTTTCGCGAGAAATTTCATTAGCGCGTCCTTGATGAAATTAGCTCGCGCTCTTTAATTGTGTACGTCGCTGTAAACGTAAAGAAAGTTTTTCGACGCGCGCGGAAGTAATGAAATTCGTTCGAATTATAATGCAGTTGTTTAGTGGATAATTAGCTTTTAGTCTGGGGAAGCACTTACAAATTGCTGCGCGTTTAATGCGGAGTTCTCCACACTTTTTTGCTTTCGGTAACGAGTTTCAGACCGTTAAAGTTTATAATAATACTTGGAATTTTACTTTTACGTTCTATTTACAAAGTTACGGACAAGTGCGTATCTTCTAAATTGTGTTTAACGGCTGTATTCGATGTTACACACTTCGCTAATTGAATTAGATAATAAACGTCAAATATGCCGTTAAGAGATTTAGCATCGCCAAGCTAATAAATACAGTGTTTTATAATAAATTTCCATCTGTCACAAATGTTTCTGATCATAATTACTTGAAATATAAATTTCTTAAGAAACGCACAAGCAAGCTTTTAAATTAATAAAAGTTGAATTGTAAGTTCACAGGCCTTGACGATTTTGCAAAATCTGATCGAAGTCGATCGTGCATTATAGAGGATATAAGTAGGCGGGGAACTAACGTGTAAGAAGCTTGTTCCGTTCGGTCTTTCGATCACGAAGCTCAAAGTCTGTCGTCCTCCGTCGCTATATTCAGCCTTCCCTAGCCAAATCGTGGAAAGTTTCGAGTTTAAGTCTTTATAATCGATTCTTGAATTTGTTTAAATATTTGAATTTGTTTAAATTTAATCATTCGAATTTGCGGGCAGAGTAAAGTGACATTAGATATGTTACTTTACAAAAATTGCGCGCAAGAGTTCATCACGCACATTCATGCATGCATCATATTAGTTATCAAATAAATAAATGAATAAATAATGTTTGTTAAGCGTTCATCCTTAAAAATTTGAGCGTACACAGGTCCATTACACCAGCGTACACCATAGTATCCGAAAACCAGACCTAATTTGCTTTAGAAGCTTTGCAAATTTTAGTATAAAATCTACCAAAATTCTCTGATTTATAATTAATTCTAAATCGTAAAACTTGAATTGAAAAGATAAGAAGCGTGATTGGTTTTGTTTTATCAACCAATTAAATTTTATTGTTATGGCCGTCTTTAAATTTAATAGAGCAATCAACGCATTCATCCATATCTAAATTTAGGAAAACTTTCTAGTATTAATTCCCACTTTTTAATTGTTTAATTTACTGGTTTTTATCGAAAATGTTACGATTTTCGTTCCATTTATCAGTTACAAAATAAATAATATTTTTTAAACTTTCATCCTCAAAAATTTGAGTGTACACCACAGTATCCGAAAACCAAATCCATCGCAGCCCCGACAAAGAGCCCGGATCAAGAGCGCAGAGGCGATTAGTTTCGTCAAATCTTTGCCTTTTTTGCCCCAATAAACCGTATCCCGACAAGAAGCGCAGCCGGAAAAATCGACGCAATCCGTTCCTCTATCTCCCCCGCTTTTCCTCCGCGTTTCCTCCGCCTTTCCTCCGCTTGGTTTACCGCTGGGAAACAAGGCTTTTCGATCGACGCTTTTTTCTCCCCCCCCCTCCCCCATCGCCCGCCCCTCCCTCGCCCATTACTCGCGTTGCGTTTTTTGCCGCGGGGCCACCAATCGCCGTTTACCGAAGAGCGCCGCACGAGTGTATGAAAACGAAAAGTATGTTTTGCTGCTCTCTCCCGCTCCGCACACCGGCAGCTACATACGCGTCTGCAGAGGATTGCCGGGCGAAGCCGCGATTGCGATGCCAGCCGTTTCGCGCCGAAGATTAAGGGTTTTTGGCTCGCGTTGAAATTGTAATTCGGTTGCGCGGATTTGCTGGTTTATTTTTCATTTTTGTTTTAATCGAAGGGGACGATTTCATCTTGGGGGATAGCAGTTTCAAAATGACATTTTGATTCAAGCAAATTGGCTTGGGTGGAAATCTTATGAAGTTTTATAGCTTCAAGATGAAAAGTAAGTAAGACTTTCCATATTTAATGTCAAAATACAAAGTTAAACTCGTAAAGTTTTTACCGACCCCACTACCACTAAAGTATTTAATTCTATTATTATAATTGACGATTTAACGTCGAGCTCATAAGCTATTTCATGACGTATGAGAAATTAAACATTCACTTTTGTAACACGCCGAGCGAACCTTCGGGGAATGAAAGTAAGCGATGCGTGTTGATCGTAATTTCGCGTCGGCTTGATATTTTTGAAGTGAGGAATTACTGCGAGTCATAACAGAACGCCGTCGATCACTGCACGTGCTTGCATGAGCCGAAGGTACGAAATAATTAATCACGTAATTGCGCACGTCGATGTTAGGCGCGGTTAAAAGGCATTACGGCTCGATGCTTGTGATTGATAAGAAAATCAGCCTGGTCTCTCGAGAGAGAGCGTGTTTTCGTATAATAATTGATATTAGATTTAATAAACCGTTCGGCGCGCAAAAAAGGAATTTTCGCGTCGCTTTAAATATACACTGAGAAAAATGTCGTATGAAAATTTAATACGCATCTAAGAAAAATTACTATATGTTGTAGTAACGCGGGGAC
>JAWWEM010023153.1:7527-19177 GCA_035582935.1 Ormyrus thymus | reverse complement strand
GGCAGGGGCACCGCCGCCTCGCTCCACATGCGCATCTCGAGCGCGTCGAGCGGCCGGTCCGCGTAGGGGACGGCGTAGGGCCGCGGGGGGCCCGCGCGCCACATCCAGCCCTGGGGGTACTGCTCGAGCTTGACGTCCTTCACGTCCTCCGGGGCGAGCTTGCAGCGCTCCCCCGGCGGCTGGTGCGCCGGCAGGGCGGGCAGTCGGATCCGAAGGGTGTCGGCCGCGCGCAGGAAGGCGTCGAGGCGCGAGCGGGGCACCGTGGCGCTGCCCGTGTAGACGAAGCCGAGCAGCGCCGCCAGCTCGGGGCCCTCGATCTCCGCGAGGATCACCGTGATCGGCTCGCAGTACGTCGTCGATTTACTGTGGGCCAGCAGTACTTCCTGCAATTCAAAATCAGCTCTGGTTGGCAAATTATAGTCAATTAGCCCTCGGGGATTCGTTCTTTATGATTTGTTTGCGAGGAAGTGAGTAACTCGATAAAGAAACTTATCAAAATTCAGATTCAGACTCTTATACTCGGGCCGCCCGTTTCCTTTATATAAAATCCTAATGAATATCGTCGAAACGATGAGACAAACAAGTCTTGGCGCACATCAGGCGCCGATTAATTTTCCACTTGTAATCGAGTGACAGGCGTGACTGAGCGGCCGATAAACGCCGAACGATGACACGCTTATACGAAAAAAACGGCGCGCGTGCGAGCGGAGGTTCGGCCTGCGCGCGACGCCGGTAATGGGCACAGCGCTCCTCTCCGCCGATTTATGGGAATTGGCCGTTAGTCAAGACAGGCCGGCCCGGCGTTTTACGATTGAGCTGCGAACGCGAGAGCCGATAAGCTCTCCTGTCGATTAAAAAATCACGCGTGCGCATATCCTAAATCTCATTATCCGGCTTCCGGTCTGAATATCGTTTATAGTCTGCCGATCTCCCCCGTAAAGTCGCGCGATTTATGCGCCCCCTTATTTACGCCGCCTTAAGCCGTGAGATTCAATTATCGGGCATTGCAAAACGTCGAAAAGACGAGGAAAAATCGCTGTCGCCGGTCGCGATTTCTCCGCGGAGAGGAGACGCCGCCGCCGCCGCCGCCGTGAAAGGCGCGACGTATAGAAGCGCAAACACGCGTTTTCTTGCCCCCTGACGGGCGACCGCCGCCGCCGCCGCCGCGAAACGGATAGAACTGTCGCTCCCATAGCGGGCGCACCTGAGAATTCCGAGGATCGCGGCGAACGGCCCATTTGTCCGATTGTCATGACGGCGCATTTATCTTCCTCTCGTTTGTGTATTATATAACGACAATGCCGCGCGGCTCCTTCGTTATTATGCATTCCGCCATTGAGATTCGCGCCCCTTTTATCTGGGGGGCCTGGAATTAGAAAGTCAAGCGCGCACGACTTCCGCGCAAAAATATTACCCGCGCCCGACGAGAGAGCTTTTTTACACTTATCTCGCGCTGATCGGGCAATTAACGCCGGCAGTATTTCATTCGATTTCGCAAAAAAAAAAAGAATAAGGACCGCTGCAAAGCGCCCCGGTCGTCCGCGCGCGGCTCTAATGCATCAGCGTCGATGATAAATCTAATCCGATGCCAGGCCGCGGAGAATCATCGGGCGTTGATAAATGAAGTATGTACACGTAGCAGCCGCGAGAGTTTTGCGAAACGGCACCTACTCCTCCCCCACGTGACGCTTCTCGATGCCGAGCGAGAGCGCGCGAGCATGAGCCCGGTGATGCATCGCTCATTGTTTCCCGAGCCCCGAGATCGAGCCCCGGGAGCAAGGAGTTCATCCGTGACTCGTCCGCGGATAAATCACCGAGCGCTCGATTTATGGCCGGCCCGCGTAGGTGGCAACTCGAGGCCTGACTTACAAATCGGAGACACTCGCCAGCCTTAATTACCCGCTCGCGTCATTCGTCGCGCGCCTGAGTTATTGTCCCGAGCCGCGAGCTTTTATTTCGCGGAACAAAGCGCGGCGCCCGAGCATACCTCGAGGCAGCGCGATCGCAATATGCAGCCGAATATCTATATCGATTACGCTCGCTGAAATGCGCTTGCATGGGGCAATTATAGTCTCGGCATAAATCGGCCCGCGGCCCTGGCTTACGTGTAGCGCGAGCTTATCGCTGATTAATTCTCGCGTCTCCCTATCTCGTACCAGGGATCGTAATTATTTATACAATTACCCGGCGCTTTAAGCTTTTCGGAGGTACGTAAAGCCCGACGTCCTCCATTTGTCAGAGTCGCCGCGAGTAAATTGATTCGCCGCATTAAAAACAATATAATTCGAGCGGCGCGGCATGAAATAGTACTCCGCGGGGCCGCCGCGGCTCTATCTGATGTGATTTCATCGTAAGTACATAGCATTAAAGGCGATTCGAGTGATTTATTAAAGATTTTTACGTGCCGTCGGGAGGCGAGCATCGCTCAGGGGGCTCGCGGCGAGCGGGCAAAAAACCGCGGTGAAATACGGCGACGACACTATCTCAAAGCGAATATGTATACGTTCCTAACGGCGGGGTGCCCCGTTCGGTCCGCGAGCCCGCCTAATAAATCCGCGAGGGGCGAACGAGAACACGCACGGGGATTATCAAGCTCGTAAACGTTAGCTCCGCGGAGCCTCTGAAAGCGCGAGCTCTCGGAAAATTAAGTCTAAACCAGAGGAAGAAACAGAGAGAGAGAGAGAGAATAGCGGTACCAGCTTCGAGCGCTGGACGGTCGAAAATAGCGAGATCGCTCGGGACGAGTGTTTATACCCCTCTCGGTAATTTAATTCCAAGCGCTTTTCGCGCGTGCCTGCGCTTTATTGTGCGCACGTGTCGAATATATATATATATATATATATATATAAAATTGGTAAAGAATCGCGCAAATTGGCAATTATCACCAGGCGCGCGATGATGATGCACGAGCCGTGTAATTCCGAGCGAAATTATACGTCCATCAGACTGAAATAAAGTAGGCAGAGCGACGACAGGGGGGGGGGGGGCGGGGGCAGAGAGAAGATCCTAACTCGCGCCGAGGATTTACATAGAAATCCCGGCGATAAATCCGCGAGAGAGCGCCGTTAAGGCTACTTTATATTTTCGATGGCCCCTCTTTGCGCGCGGAAATGAAATGCTGCGGCGATTTGCATTCGGAATTATTGTCGATGAGGAAAGCGAGATATGTGGCACGCATATATGTGCAAGCCAAGAAAGAGAGAGAGAGAGAGAGACGCGTGTCGCGTTACACGCGACTCCTCTTCTCTCCTCTTTTTCCCCAGGAATTTTCGATGCCCGATTATAAGCCAAATAAATCAGCTCCTCTTTATCCGCCGCCTCATCTTTACGAGCTTTTCATCCTGGATTTATTCGATCGCGCGGCAGCTGAAGTTTTCCTTCGTGCAGCACTCGGCGAGGAGAGTTGCTACGGTTCCGACTGCGTCGCAGTTTCTTTCTTGGCAGTGAGTACTAAAGGGTTAATAAGCGAGCGGTGGGCTCTGATTTCCAATTCGAAAATCATGCGCGCGGGCCGCTCTTTATTTTCGAGGGAAAACTATATGTATCTTGCGGAACATGCCTTTGAGAGGCGAGATTTCCCAGTCTTATAAAAAAAAAAAATCACTGAATAACGAATTTAATGAACAGAGAGCGGCAATTATCCCCGTGCCCGTCCGTCTCGACGCGTCAGGCAGCGCCGCTTCCTAGACGTGTAAATCATGACTCCCGCGCCTCGCCTGTCTCTCAAGCGGCAACAACGGTAAGTGCACGACTCCAGCCCCGAAATCAATCCAGCAGCGCCGTTCGTAAAAAAAGAAGGAACGCCGCCGAGCAAAAAAGCGCGCTCTCGCACGTCGTAAACGGCGCGCGTTTCTGGGTCGCGGCCGATTAGCGGGCAATGCGTCGAGCGGCGCGAGCATTTAGTCCGGCTGCCGCTGCTCCTCCGCCGCGCTCGCGTCGAGAGGCGGCATGCAAATCCTCGCTGTTTCGTGTTGCCGCCCGAAAATGCAAATGCGCGGGGAATTAGCGGCAGTTTTGCCCCCGTTTATTAAATTGATAAGATAAGGCCGCTCGCGCGCGCGAAGGGAAACGGTGCACATAACAACGGCGCTCATTACCCTCGGCGAGCGCGCCGCGGCTAAGTGCGCAATTTTTTCGCCGTACCCCGCAATTCCGCGGCCCGTTAACGGCGTACCTGTGCACACAGAGCCCCGTATCGAATTAGGATTTCGCAATGCGCGCCCGCCGCGGTAATCCAGTTACGGTGATATATAGAGCGTCGGCGGAGTAATAAAACGAGACCTGCGCGGAATACGATCCCCGCGCGCGGCGGATGGCGCAAGGGCCCCCCCTCTCGGATAATTGCATCTGAGCGTTTTGAAAGAAGCGCCTGTATATAAATATAATTCGAGAGCGGGAGAGTCGCGAGCGCGCGTGCCCTCGCCATAAAAGCCGTCCGTCATGCGCGAAATCCGTAATGCAGCGCCTCTCGTGACGAAACGCTCGCTTTTCTACCCTCCGGCGCCTCGCCGGGCCAGAGATGCGATCGCTTTGCCGCTCTCTCGCGCCGCGCGCGATCCGTTCTCTCGTGCGGTCCGCCGCCGCCTTTAGAATTGCGCCGATCCACCGCGATAAGATGCCTTAAATATTCGCCCGCTTACGCAGCTTACGTAACACAATGTCCCGCGCTGGATTCTGTAAAACGCCGAGAGTTTCGGCTTCGTTTTTGACGGATTCGACTGGGCGTCCTTATCCTCGATGCGGCGTACTTTTTTATTCAGGATTTTAAATCTGTAGGTTTTGAGCGGCTTGTATTTCGTATATATATATGCGGGCAATTACGCTCTTATTGCAGGAATGTTTTAAAAGACCCGTTCGAGAGTGTTAACAGCGAGAGCATTACGGAGATTTTACGTGAAAAGCCATAAAGATAAAAGCAAAATTTTGAAACTTGGAAACTTTTAAAATTTTTTCAGCCTCAAAGCGCAATTAATACGCATTATATACATTTCCCAAGGTTCGCTATTGAGCAAAAAGCCGTGTATTCTTACGCAGAAACGCCGGTCAAGCCGCCGAGCTGTCGATTTAATGGCGTTTCCTTTCGCCTTTAATTGCTTTATAGACAACTCACTTGTTAACCGAAACAATTAAGACGTTTTCGCACTTAATTGTCCAAAGTCGTTATCCAGCCGCGTCAACCGGCCGATTCCTCTCGCTCTCGGTTCCCAACAATCGCGATCGCCCAGAAAAACCAACTGCCCCTCGCCTAACCCGGCGGGACGTTACGTACGCGAATGTAATTACTTAATTCCGGAACGCGGCGGCGGCGGCGCACTTATATGAATAATGAATGGGCTCGGACAAAGCGCCCTCCTCTCCCCCTCGGAGAAAAAAAATGGCGCATGCACGCGCGCGAGAAACGAGTCTCGTTTCGCAAGCCGCGCCGGTGTAAAGCACACAGTCGCATTGTCGGCCCGCCGCGCGCAATTACGCGCGGCGAAACGTGTAGCACGTGTTTATTGCGCGTACGACGGCGGCCGCCCCCGTTTTTATTCTCTTTCCGCGTCTGCGTCGCCCGCCGCCGCCGCGCGGCCGATTTTGCAAGCGGCGGGAACACCGCGCGCCGCTGCAATTATATGCACCGAGATACGGATAACGCGTGTATGCGCCGAGCCGCCTGGCGAGAGAAGAATTTGAAAGGATTCTTTTAGCGGCTCGCGCTCTCGGAATATCAATTGTGCGCGCAGCTAAAGCCATAGGAGAGATCGAGATTTTCCGGGCCGACAGCGCGGCTGACCGAAGGTGATCGAGCCTTTCCATCGCGCCGAGAGCTGGAATACATTTATTTTTGCATTTCCCCGAGGTACGAGCGCGACGGGCAAATTGAGCCTCCGAGCGCTCGAGCTGTAAAGATTCGAAAAAATGCCCCCCCGTCGCTCTCTCGATATTGCGTCGATTAACTTTACAGCGGAATTAATGAAGTCAACTCGAGGAATTTTATCGGGCGCACAATGTGTTAACGCTGTATTACCTATAGAAATGCCTCCTTTATTTTTCAGCCATAAAACCGAGGGCAGTATATTCATCGCATCGACAGATATGTAGGATTGCACCTATAAAAAAGACTCTGCATAAACGCAACGAGCACAGAAGGAAAAACGTTCCCATCAAGCCTTTTCCCACCGATCGGGGGTACTTTTCCGCGCCGCGCGAGAAATCATCGTCCCGGAGGCGCAGCGGAACTTATTCTCTCTCTCCCTCTTGAAATCTCCATTGATCCACCGGCGCAGTTTCGCTCGCTCATCGTGCGGCGCGACTCTCTCGCGCCAGAATCGATTACGGAGCTCTCCGGCGCGCTCGCGGCGTTTGCGCATACAAGCTCTCGCAGCTTTCTTTCACTAGATTACGCGCTCCTCGGGGCTGCCGCCGTCATAAACACCGCCGGCGGGCATCAATCGCGCGATCTGCCGAAGCTCTCGCGCGCTTCTAGCTTTCGTTTCAATTTAATCGGGCTAACTGTAATCGCCGATTACGGGATTAGGACGGTATAAACGCCGCGTTCAACGGGGGAGTTGCGTACATCGCGGCGGGAAGATGATTTATCGAGGAGCTCGTCAACAGGTGCCCGATCCCATCGTCGACTCCGATTAAAGCGAGTCCTCCTACGCCAATTATCGGCGGCTTTCAATTTTCCTCCCGTGAAACAAATTGCGAAGCAGCGCCGTAGCGGATATTTGTAAGGCAGGACGGCGCGCGTCTTTTTCTGACGTCGGTCGCTCGGCGAGTCGCGGGACGTCGCGGCGGATGATGGGAAAGAAGGCCCGAGTCGAGCGACTGCGGCGGCTGCGATGGATGCAATGAAAAATGGGAGAGAGTCCGCGGCCGGGACTTATTTATGTTTGGATTCTCTGCCATCTTTGGCGCGCTCGCTTATGCCTCTCTATTGGATTTCTTGTGTTCCAACAATAGGGACAAACGCCGATTCACCGAGGAATACGGAAACGAGTTCTGCCCGCTTCTGGGAAGCCGCGGTGGCGTGTGTTACTTCTTGCCGGAGGTCTGTCAATATTTCAAATCGGTTATGCGCCGGCATTGGGAACGCGTCTCGAGGATAGATAATAATAGTCGCGAGTTCGGCAGGACGACGTAACGACTCGTGTAATAAGAAAGTGCACGGCTCGCGCTCGAAATATGTCGCCTCAACACAGAGACACATCTAGAACAGTCACACGCGAGTCTCGCATTTAAATTTCAAATTGCTTTTTCCGCGCGGGAGTCTTTTTTTTCGGGCAGGAACGCCTGTGGAGACGGATTCCTTCGATCTCCGACGAGCTGTGCAATCATGCAGATAGAAAGTCACGGACGAGCCTAACCGATAACTCGCGCACGCCGCGCAGAAGTGTCCAAGTGCAGAGTGCGTAAGTGCAGCGACATCCACGCGTTCCTTTCTAAAATGCCTGACCCTGTTTTACAATCTTCTCTGAATATGCCTTGTAATTGAGCGCTTTTAGGGAGGAATCGGCAAACTTTTCGGTCCCGCGGCTTTTTTTTAGAGAAAGCAATTCGCGATCATTAAGGCGGCCATCAAACGCACGTATCAAGATCGCATTCCGTCGTCGGCGACGCGGCGTGTGCCTCGAATTCCAAAACGCAATCGGAGATTGAAGAATGGGTGAAATCGCCGCCGCTGTCCGTCTAAGTTTCGAGCGTGTCCCCGTCGCGGCCCGCAACAATTCATCAGATCGTATCTTTGCGAGAAGATTGCAGCGGACTTTTTACAAAATATTACGCGATCTACATAAATATTCAGATACACCGATCGACAAGAGAAACGCGCCGCGTTAATCAAATATATATCGACGCGTTCTCTTTTTTGCACGCTGACCTAAAACGGAAAAGTCTTTGATTGAACAATTTGCATCTGTTTAATCCGACGTCATACAACTAACGATTCACTTATTCCATCGGCACAAATCTCGCTGCCTAGCAAAGGAAAGCAGCGGCGGCAGAGAGCCGGGGCAGCGCCCGCCGAAAGAGCGACGGAACAATGTGCAGCGAGGTGTAGTACCCCTCGCCGAACGGATTATGCTAATCAGGCGAGCCGTCCGCTGCGAGCTCTCTCGCGTTCCGGCCGCATAAATCAGGTGCGCGATGATGCCCGATCGGGCCGCGGCTATCGTTAATTCGCCAGGCGGCCTTATCGCGCGGCCGACAATGCCGCCGCGGCCGCGATTTCCCGCGCGAATGAAACTACTCGCGTATAAGCCCGGGCAGCCGCAATGCCTGCCTTTATTTTTTCTATATAACGAGCGAGCCGGTTAATTGACTGTTTACGAGCGGCGATCGATCGCGATCTCGTTTTCGAGATCCGGCGTGCCCGCGGGATTATATTCCGCCAAAGCCCCCGCGCGAGCGGGGCACCGATTGATTTACGGGTCGCGCCGATGGACGAAGATTGATGGCGGCGGCCCGGGGACGATTGTTTTCCGCCTTCGATTTCGCGAGCTTGCGAAATATTGTTAATAATTAAGCGAGAGAGCGGCGGAGTCTAAGCCGCGGAATGAAAATCGGTTAAAGGCCCCTCAATTAAGCCTTCGCGGCCGGTGCTCCGATTCGACGCGCGACAGGTAGCAATTACAGGTCGCCTCGTTAAATGGGACATGCGGGCGCACGACGATCGAGAAGGGGTTCCTCTCGCGCGGTGTATTTACTGCACACTTGACCGCGAGCGCCCCGAGCGCGAGGAAAATCGCAGGTAAATCTCGGCGAGTTAATAAAGACGCGACGCGCATATACGTTCGACGTTTATGACGATAATCAATTTGCGTTGTGCCGTTCGCGGCTTTCCGCGAGAGAGGCTAAACGATGTCTCTCCCCTTATATCGACTCGCGGCGTCGGCGCTCGGTATATCTAATTATCGATCGCGCGTCTCCATTCTTCGCGCGGGCTATCGAGATGTAACGATTCCACGGCGGACGTTTAATTAACTCCGGCAGGGGATCGATATTTATACGGAAGCCGTAGGCTAATTAGCGGCGAGCGTTCTTCTTAATTATCTCGTAGGCGCTTTTTTATTCCGCGAAAAGTACGGGCAGGTGCTAAAAGGTTCGAATGGGCAATAAAGCAGCGGCGGCGGCAGCGGCAGCGCCGTTTCGCAAGGAGCGAGAGAGAGAGAGCCGAGGGGGCCTATTACCGGCGAGGGCGCGCGAAAAAAGCCTCGCAAATCGCCGATTTCGCCTAATTCCCCTATAAGTTAAAACGGCGCGTGCGCGCGAGAGAGCAAAAAGGCGGCATTAAAATGCTTGCACGCAGACTCGTGCGCCGCGTCGCACGATAACCTTCCGTACCCCCCGTTTCTTTTTTCTTTTTTTTCCATTTTTTTCTCTTCGCGCATTTATTGCGCGCGCGCCGCGGAATTTTTCAACGCTCAATTACCTTCTATGGGCAGAAAAAGGCCGCGCGCGCGGGCGATAAATTTGATGTATTATATATGCGAATAACTTAAAATAAGTCAGTGCGCACCGCGCGCCGCGTGCACGATCCGTCGTTATTAAACGGGCGGATAATTGAAAACGATCGCGCTGGAAATTTATATACGCCGCGGCCGCGCGATTTAGTAATCCGATCGTTCGCCGATTGGCCGATTGTTCGACGGAAAAGAGCGGCGATTTTTCCCCCGGACTCCCATCGCGCTCGCGCGTCGTATCGAGCTCGATTATCGATGCTCGCGTACGGCGAGATACTCGATTTCCATGGCCCCACCTCCGACGGCGCGCGCGACCCCCGAGGCTGAGAAAATCCCTGAATCTATCTGAAAATCAATTGCCCGCGCCGATTTATCAGCCCGCGCCCGATAAGCGATCTGATGTGAAAAGGCTGAACTTGCGCGCGGCGAAAAGCGTATGTGGCACGCACGCTTTCGCGAAAATTACGCGCTGAATTTTCGGGATTCCCGTCGCGGCTCGAGCGCACCCGTCGCTTCAATAAAGTCTATCTCGATCTCGGATAAGATACTCGCCGGGGAAAAAAGGGAGACAGTCTCATTCGGATAGTTTCGTTTCAGCGGAAAACATCATCATTTACGGGGACAAGTATCCGCGGGCCCAAGTATTTACGAGCCGCACGTGCACAATACCATAAAACCCGAGTTTCTCTATCTCGCGACGTGCGCGCGCCGGCTCGCGACTCGTACAATGCAATGCTTTACCTTACGCGCCTGTCTCCGTCTCTCGCTTTTTCGATTCGGTCAAAGAAAATCTCGTTTGCAAAAACCTAACGAATGGATATATATATATATATATATATCCGGAGAGTTGAAAGGGACCGAAGCGAAAATTCATGCTTGAATAGAAAAGCCGCGGCGATGTTGGCGTGTCATAATAAATTTCTTATTAAAAGAGTTTACGTTCGAGTGAGTAATTAAATTGTATTTGCAACATCCGCGGCGGATATCATAAATTTTACCTTTTTTCAAAAGGCCGCGCAGCTTATAATATGCGCTTCATAAAAATTTCAAGTTTACCTTTTCAAAAGTTATGCGCACAGTTTTTTTTTTGTCTTTTTTTTTCATAAAGAGCAGCATGTCGCAAGGATAAAATAAATAGCTGCGCATTAAATCTCTGATAGCATTGGATGCAGTAAAACGTTTCAGCCAGGCTTGTAAGCGCTCTGCAGCAAGTCAGCTGTGGACAATTTGACACAACGTATCGGCAGGTACTACACGATTTCGCATAACTTATGCACGACGTAGTTTAACGAGTAAATTACACTCGATCGACTCATTTGAATCGGACTTTCTTCGATTTCCTTCGTTAATCCTTCGTGTCCGCGCGATAAGCCAAACGGCGGCTGCATTCTGCACCTGGCATTTAAAACCAGCTCGCTTCCCTCGCACCTCCGGACTATCCGATTTTTCCTGCGCGACCGATCGGCCGACGCGCCGCTATCTTTATCCAATTACGCGTCTTATTAATGGCCGCGGCGGCTGACAATCGCGCCTACATGTAGGCTTTCCTGCTTGTCCTTTTCCGACGACGACGGAGCGGGAAAGTGAGGCGGTGACGACGCACCTATCACCTCTGGCGACAAATTGCTGCGAAACCGCAATGATTTACGGGCGGCCAGGGCTTACGAGACAGACTCTCCGCTCTCGTCCTTTTGTAAGCCGCTTTTTGCCAGCGCCGCCTCGCCGGCGGGACGAACATAATCGGGGACAACCAATTAGCGACTCGCGATTTCGCGCGAGAAAAAGGGAATCGCGCGCCGCGGCTTTTTGCGCGCGCATTTGAATACCTCGGCCGCGCGCGCCTTCGGCTTCTCTCTCCGCTCGCGGGGCAGAGAGGTCGTTTTTTTTTTTCTCTGATTTATGCTGTTTGTCTTTCGGATGCGTTTACTACACTTCGTTAAGGCAAAGTGCGGGAGAGCGATAAAAACCAGGGGGATTTTAATAAAATGTCGTCTTTGAAACGGTCCGAGGCGGCGGTAAATAAGAACGAGCATAAAAACTTGACGCGGCGGAAGGGAAGAAGGCACACCGATTTCAGGTCAAAAGTGCACTTCTTCATTAATGCAGAATCTTAATCGACTTTAACCGAATTTCTCTGCCGCGGGGGGGGGGGGGGGGGGGCGGGGGGGGGGGGGGGGGGGGGGGGGGGGGGGGGGGGGGGGGGG
>JAWWEM010023132.1:4968-17126 GCA_035582935.1 Ormyrus thymus | reverse complement strand
ATAAAAGGAGATTTGCGCATGACAAATGAATTTTTTTATACATTATTAATTATTCATTACTGATTAAAATCAAAGAGAGCAATCTCTCAATAGTTGAAATGAATTTTAGACGCGCAAAAACAACCGTCCGGCAGAAAATGCCAAGAAAACACAAATACTTTTACCGTCTCATCAAACAAGTACTCCTATTCCATAAATCAACGACTGCATACCTTCGCAATTAGCGCAAAACAATTATCAATTTTTTTCCCCCCGTTTTTATCGCTCCTCGCGACGAAAGCGGCGTTCCGTCGCGTCACCTTATTCTCAATTTACAATCTCGGCGAAATATCAAAGTCACCGAGTCGCGCTCGATCGCCCCGTTCGATTCGCGCCGCCAACCCATTTCCCCGCGACGCCGCCGATCTCGTCCTCCTTACCCGCGCCGCCGCTTCCCGAAGCCCGGCTCGAGGATCCGGTGACTCAGAGCCGTCTATTTCCGATTCGCGTAGGCCATTCGTCTCCGCGAGCTGTACGCTCCGGGAATAATACAAGGCGCGCATTAACAATCGCGCCTGCTTTTCCATTTCCAGCGGCCGGCCGGCGGGCCTTTTCATTGCCGACCTCCGCGTTATATATACACATACACGTAATTGGCAGGAAGTCGACAAGTGTACGTGTGATATCGCGCGCGAGCCGAGCGTTTTTTTTTTTTATACTGCGCGCGGCGCGCAGCTGCGGCCCTGGCGGATCTCCTCGATGGAAAGGCGAACGCGCGGACAAGCGGCGTCGGGGGGAGGGAAAAACAGGAAGCTCCTCTTCCCGACGCGAAGGCACGTATTGCCGCATCGATCGGTGAGGAGGCGAGGGACGTCTCGTGCCCGGTCGCCTGCCGGGACGGGGAGGCGTCGCGCGATCGAAACTCGACGGCGTCGATCGGACGCAGTGCGTTGTTAGCGCATCGTCGGATAGCCGGTGTGACGGCTCGGGCTTGGCGTTCGGAAGGGACGGCTCTGGTTTGGCGGAGTGATCGTTTTTTGCCGGCGTTTGTAGATGAAATTTAAAGGAGAGCTTCCCTCTTGACAACGGCGTAAAATTATTGTTTCGGTTTGTGGGATGCAAGAGAGCGATATTTGTATACAGTTTTGTAATAACGCGATTTTTGTTTTTCGATTGGTAACGTGACTTGACTGTCCACGTGGTCGATCGCGAGCTCGGAGACGGTCGTGTTTATAATCAAAGTGAGCGTACGGCTTTGCGAAGTAGTTCGGATCAATGTGTTTATTTACGATTGCAAAAATATTTTAAAGCGGGATCTTTTCCTAATCCAATTAGTTCATTCGCTTGCTGTCGTTGAAGAAAAGTCAAAAATCACCGGATAAACATTTATTGAGTAAAATTAGCAGCGATTCTCTGTACACGAAACGAATGAAAATATTATACTTTTAAACGCGTCGTCATTACGTTTTTATTGCGGCACATCCGCGTAATTGCACAATTTTTTCATTAGTAAACTTCGAATGTAAAAAGTGAGTTAAGTGAAACAATTACACTAAAGTTATTAATGTAATTGCGTTTCTAAACATCGTTTTATTTTCTCGTAGCCGATAAGAAGTTCAGAGAGAGATAAACTTGTTATACTTTTTTGCACTTTTTCAAAAATAGTCAGTCATTAAAGATTTAATTTTCCTGCGATTACTTTTTAAAACGCTCTTAATCCACATTATCTGCATATTAATTTTAAAAAAGGATTCAAGTAATTACTTTTTACTTTCAATAGGTATTCTTTACAATTGTTTTTCATTATTTTTATGCCTATTGTGAGTACATGTCATTGAACGCAAGATTGTCTCACCAAAATCTGTATCTCCGTAGAATTTATTATTCTAAAAAAAATTTTAAGCAGCTCAAGGTAATCAGACAATCGTCAATTAATCAAAGAATAATCTCAAATCTCCTTCACAGATAAAACGGTAAATCGACTTTCTTCTCAATTAAATATTTTTCGACGAGAATCGGCACTAAATTATCTAGATTCCTAGGCAATAAAAATTCAACAATAAATTTAAACATAAAAGTACTGCGACAGCGATGTTGCGGTTGACGTTACGCCAGAGCAAGAAAAATGATACATGAAAAATGCAGAAATTACGTAAGATCGACTGTAACTAATAATATTTAATGATATTAAATCATTTTCACCACACAATCTCCACGTGTGCACTAAATAAATAATTTTGCCATCTAATAAAACCAATTGCTGCATCATGTTGATCTCCATGAAACGTTCAACCGCTAACATTCTAATTATTACAATTCGTCCAAACAACAGAACTTCAACAAGTTCCATGCAGCGTCTTTGCACAAGGAAGCTGGATTTAATGCCCGCGACCGTTAATAATAAAGATTTGATTGGCAATTTTTACTCGCGTTATTAATTATCACCCCGTCTCGCGCGATCGTTAAGACGCTCAACAGCCTGCACATATAAACACAAATCGAAATGAACTTCCACCCGCGAATCGCTCGGCGACGCCTCCGGACCCCCCCGCGTCAAAAGTACTCAAACCGGCCAAAGCGAGCGCGTTACCTTTCGGCTTCGGCGGCGAAGTCTTCATGTTCTCCGCGATGGAGACCCTTCTCACGGTGTGCGTCATCCTGCAGCCTCCTCCCCGAAGAGCAGCCAGAGGGCAAACGAAAATCAGCGGTGCAGGTCTCAATCTCTCTCTCACTTCGGACTCGCACGCGCGCGCGCGCGCCCACCGAGAGATAGCGGCAAAGACACTCGCCTCGCGCCGCCTGCTGCGCGTGCTTTGCGGAACCGCGCGCGGGGAGAGTACAGCGAGTCGGACTCGGGGATCCTTCGTTTTTATGCGCGCGCGATCGGCGAGTCGAGCGAGCCGCGCGCGGGGGGGGAAGGGATCGGCCCGCGGATCTAACGGCGAGCCGGCGGGCTTTTGTCGTCGTATCCGAATTCGCTGCTTTTGTGCGCGGGAGCGCGCCGACGCACGTAAACCGTTGTCATTCCGGCTGCGTCTGGATCGATCAATGACGGCGGCGTTTCTATTTTCGATTGCGCGCCTTCTTCGAGGGGCAATATAATAGGCGCCGGGCGGCGGACGGAGGACGCTGAATTCGCGCGACAGCTACTTGTTGATCGATTGATTGAAAGCTGAGGAATTGCGTGGGGCCGCGGAGCTTTTCAGCGGCGTGAAAAACAGGAGGAATACCTGCGGAGTAGCGAGGACGAGCGAATGGCGCGCCAATTTTTTCCGATCGCAGGGGCGAGTCGGTATAATTCAGAATTTTATCGGAAGTCGAACAACAACTCAGCTTCGTATTCCTTTAATGAACATGATTGAGTTTACTATAATTCATTGATTCTACAGAATGGCTTGGATAAAAATAAATTTTGGAGATGGATTAGAAATATTTAAGGAATATAATAAATACAGTTTAACATAAACGCATTGGTTTCAAAAGTATGTTTCTGTTAGCAGTTTGGTTATTCTTTTAATCTCTACATTGTAAGATACTGGAATTGAATGACACAAGTTTCGTAAGAGAAAAATTATGTATGACATCCAACAACGTGTGATATCAATTTCAAAATATTTACGAAATACCTGCAGCCTTTGTAACGCTCGTGCTGTTTTCTAAAAAGAAAATGGATTAAATAACTGTCTTAAAAAAATATTAAAGGAAATGTAAAATAAGCTAAATTGTATTCGGAATTAAGTTTAACGCAGCGACGTTGAAAATGGGATTTAATTAAATTTTACGCCTTTATTGTACATGTTTTGCAAATTTCCTTTTTCACGTAAGAATATAATCTACTTGGTAAATAAATCCTGCCGATCATTCCATTGATATAGCGAGCAAAATTTTGATCAGTCATTTTGTTTGACAGCGTAAATAAAGTAGACCGGTGAGCTTCAAGGCGACCGCTAGCTGGAGATTCAAGATGCAAAGTGGCAGGATTTTCAAATTCTATTTGCAATCGTAAAGAGCCAAATAATGGTGTTCGATAAATTTTGTTTCAACTGCCTTGCACAAAGGAAGTGCTTTATTATCAAAAACAAAGACTCGGTTGGCTTGAAATTTACAGATTTATTCAAACTGAAGTTCCCTGGGAATGGATTTCCGAACTGTGATTGTTAGTTAATAGTTAATAAGGTAAAACAATATCTATTGTTGTATTTAAGCCGACAAGTTTAATAATAAAATGTTCAATATCATTTTGTATTAAGGAATAGAAATTAGCGTAATGAGAAACTAACATTTCCACTTCTTACTTTCTAAAAATTAATTATTTTAATTTATTCGTTTTAATTAATTAATGAATGAATTATTTAAAATTTGATGCTATAAATAACCAGCGCTAATTTATTTGTTATTAAATTTTGTTAATGTAGCCTTTTAATTAGTAATAACTGCAGAAAAGAAACTAACTCTATAATCATCTTACTTGAAATTCTGATTTGGAATTAAATTATTTATTCAACTTGCACCTTAAAGTTATTTTATTTGTTTAACAAGAAAAGTTACTAGCAGCAGTTAGTTTTATATTATCTGCATAATTGTCGATTCTTAATTGCAAGAGTACTGCTAGTTGTTCAAGAATTCTTAATTCAAAGCTGAAATATGTCTTTACAAAAGAAAAAAAATAACTTTTACTCTTACGTATATCAGTGATTCGCGCATAAACTTTAAAATGCCAGTTTGTCTTTTTACGATATTAGCCTTGATCGTTTTACCGCACACTGTAACATTTCTAAGAACGCTTCAATGTCTTATTTTTCCAATACTCAATGTACACGAAACAACAATATCTCCTCGAGACAATTGCCGTAAAGCAATTGAAATCCAAAAGCGAAGAAGCCCTCTAGCAGTGCAACTCTAATGCCTACATCGGTGCATAAATTTCGGCGCTCGGCGCTGCCGCCTCCCCTCCTCGCGATTCAGCGAATTCGATTACATATTAGGAGCAGGCGCGCGACGTGCGCAGAATTCTCGCGCGTCCCCGCGATTCCGTCGCTCGTTTTTTCAAGCCGCGCGTCCTGCCCGACGTTTATTATTTACTATTCCGCCGGACGTTTATCGGTCCTCCGGTCCGAGGTTTTCCCGCGGTTACGAGCTTTTTGAAATACGGGCCCCGCGATTCTCTCGCGCCGCGACGCGCGGCTCTGAAAAATCGTCGCGAGCCTCTCGCCTCGGCCGTCGGGGATCTGATTTTCGAGGCTTCCTCGCCTCGTTCGCGCGCAGTTTTGACGCGCGGAAAAGGGTCGAGGCCAGCACGGAGGCCGAGGATTCGGGGGCATTTTTCGAGGGAACTTTTGCGAGTGGCTTACCTGAAGCACATCCGTGGAAGATATTGATTTTTAATTTGTTTTGCAACCGTTGAGTTATCTGCAGGTTTATGGCTGTTTGGTGATGAGGGCCGTAAATCTTAGCTTCTTTGTTGCGATTGTGATAATGAAAAACACTTGAGGGCTTTTCGGCTTCGTGGATTATAAATTAATTGCAATATTATTTATTATTGTGATGATATAGATCTCGCTGTATGATTTATTTATCCAGATATGTTTGTCACTACTATATATATACGTAATTCATTCAATTTTGAATTCCAATTCATTCATATAAAACGCGTTTAATTGTGCAATAAATGAAGGTATCCTTCGGTGAACAATGTTTTGAATAAGTTTTTAAAACGGTCTTTAGTCGAGCCAATCATCAATGAAAATCACCAAATGGGATTTCGTTAATGTTAAGGGGCATATAATGTTTACGGTGCCACTCTGATTGTCATACATAATGTTATATAATGTTTAAATAATGCATGAAATTTAATTACAAGCCATGTGTCAGAGCAATTGAAGATGAAAGTTTAAAATTTCGTTGATAAGAACGAATTAAATTGATACAAATAAATCTGCATAAAGCGTTTCCTTTATCTTTTGTTAAATTTGTAAACAATACTGAACCAAAGAAATAGTATTGTGAAGCATGGAAAAATTGATGGATATATCTTTCATTATCGGAAAGAAAGTAGGTTAAATCGTCTGTATTATTAAAGATAAGATCAATTACATGTACAATTTTTTTTTTTGCCATCTCGTTTGCCGACAAAGTGTAAATGAATATATTTACACTGTTTAAAAAAAAATTTTAATCCCCGCAAAGATTAATGGAAGATACCAGTTTACTCTATTTCCATTAAAGTTCAAAATTAAAAATAAATAACATAAAATTTTACCAAGTTTTATACTGATAATCTAAAATCACGCAAATAAGATAGCTTAATTGAAAAATAAAAATGGTTTTGTTTTGATTTTTAAATTAAAGGATCACAACACAAGTAACGTCCGTGAAAACATTTTTAATTGCTTTGCATTATCGTCGAGTTTCACGCGGTCAAGTCATTCGCGTGAATTCCTAAGGCTGATAAAGCCATTTTAATCATAATCAGCCCGACAAACTTATAGGTATTAAAGGATTTATGAGTAATCTTTTGTGACGCTCGTCATTAAACTCGATACACGCTCGAGATTTTTGACTGGATTTCGTTGTGCTCGAACTTTGAGCAATCGAAGTAGCAATAGAGGCTGCTAGGTGTGATAGTTGCTTGACCTCTAATGACTGAATAATGGCTGAACAATTATCCATTTACGACTTTTTACACGCTGGATCAATTTCGAGATTCGAAAATTTCGATCTCAAACTCGAAGGTTCAATTCGATCATATCGAAATGCGTTTTGACGTAACGGGTGATTGTAATAAATTTAATTGTGTTATTGTAATTTATAATTTATAATTTATTAAAAATAAATTCCAACAACTTGTTTCATATTTTTACATAAGAAATATTCTCAAAATTACAAAACAAATCTGTAAGGTAGGTGAATGAAAGCTCTTTCTATTAATTATATTTATAATTATATTACAAAAAATAAAATTACGTTTAATCTTATGAAATTACTCTGTACATGATTCGTAAAAATTGCGTAGCATTTTTACGAGATTTATTCGACCTAGAATGGAATTTTTTACCACATTTTAGTATAAAATGTATAATGTTGCTTTCTAAACAATTAATATTAACCTAATAATATTAATTTCGAACATCAAAACAATAAAAAATTATTGTTTACTACCAGCAATTCGCTTCAACGCATGGGAACATCTTCAAAGCAGATTCCTAAAAACTTTTTACGGTCGTTTCCTACAGACTTATTTTGAATAAGAAGAAACTACTTTGTCAATCCTAATAGCAAATCTTAAAAATTAATAGCATCAATGTTAGCAAGGAGTTTTTACGTCTTCCTCGTCGCATATTGGTTCAGGAATTGCCATTGAGGTTGGTTCACCGCCTAGGGAAATCACAGAAACTCGAGGGAATCGCGGCACTTTCGTTTCGCCCTCTGGATTATTCCACCACACAATTTCGGCTCTACCAAAAACGATGAAGAATAGATTTGTTGAGAAGTATAAAGCGGCTGTGATTGCGAAAACGATTGTCCACATATCGGGATCGTTCTGAAAAGAAAATAAATAAAATAAATTAAATTTTCTTTTCACAAATTTATTAAAGGATGAATATTATTAAACGACAGTAGACGACCAACCCCGTTTTTGGTTATAGCACCGCAGGCCAAAGGTGCAACGATTCCGACGACGTTGGCCAGAAAATTGGTAATTGACATAAGAGTCCCGGCAAAATTGGGACTCAGATCAATGTGGTTAATTTGAAATCCGCAAGTGATGCCAGAATTTAAGGAAACTGCTATCACGAGGATCACCACGATAATAGTTGGATCTTCAGTCTTAACAAGGCACAAAGCAACCATAGCAATACCCGGTCCCCACATTCCTATAGTATTGCAAACTTTGCGCGTGATCGCAGTCGACACTCCTTTGCGCGTAGCCAAGTCGGAAAAATAACTCATGGGTAAAGCTAGTAAAATCATGCCGAGATAAGGAAGAGCTGAAATGGAGCCACTCTGCAAAGAATACAGAAGATATTAGAATAAAAAAATCTTTGCATACTAAAATTTGTATGAATGACCAATAGAAATGAGCATTCCGCAATGAAACTAGCTATTGGTGTATTTCGAGGAAAAAATTCCGTAGTTTGTCTGCTTTCAATATCAGTACGCTCCTTCCTCTCGTTAGTGCCGTGGTTTTCTCTTTTTATTTTCATCTACGGCTTATCTGGAGTAAAAAAGATGCAACGCGGCGCTATTGACAGGGAGGAGTGTATTACATATTGGCTTATCTTAAAAAATAGCTACTCTCATTCCATGCCGGTTCTGTACGACACTCGAGTTCAATAAAGTATGTAATAACGACAAACCTTTGATGTGTCAAATTTCAAGATATCTTTCATGTAGGTAGGCATTTCCGTAAGTAATGTATAAAAACCCCAGTTATGGCCACAATGTGCAATCGCTATAGCCCACATTGACCGCGATTTTAGTATATTTTTCCAAGGAACTTTCAGCGCCTTAAACATAAAGATAATTAATATTCTAATCTTATAAAACAAATTTGTATTTTATTAATATATTTTTTTCTTATCATTAATTACGTGCATGGAATTATTAGTTTTGTCCAGTTTGCCTAGACTTCCTTCAATGTAACGCACTTCGTTCTGGCAAATTCGTGGATGAGAAGACGGATAATCTGCTCCCATCCAATAAAATACGATACTCCATAAAATGCCTAATGCGCCGAATAAGTAGAAAATACTTGGCCAACCAATGCTTGAAACTGCCAGGGCTCCCGAAATCGGCATCGTTATTACAGTTGCAAATTGCGATCCATTGAATACGAAGGAACCTAAAATTCAACAACTTCTTCGTTACTTTCTTTTCCATTTGAAGGCAAGTCGTAAATTTCAATTTTTATACTTCTTTAACTTAAAAAAAGATACTCCTTCGTCTTAAAGCGCACCTGTACGTAAATAGAACGATAAATTTCCCAAACTTACCAATCCTCCCTCTTTCCGACGGAGGAACCCACCGAGACAGCAGCGTCTGCACGCAAGGAAGCAAGGAGCCTTGACACAGCCCCATCAGAATTCTGCAGCAGATCACGGGTATAGGACCGTAGTCGGCCAAGAGAGGCATAAACAGATTAATGACCGAGCTGAAAAGTACGCCAAACATCAAGAGTTTACGGGCGCTGATCCTCGTGTTCGCCAGGTAGCCGCTTGGTATTTGAGTAATTACGTAGCCCCAAAAGAACGAGCTCAAAATTATTCCGCTTGTTGCGTTGTCCCAGTCGTATACCTGAAATGAGTGAGCAATTAGTAGTTTTGTACCATTTGCTACTTGAAGATTATTTTTTATGAGAAAAAGTTGAACGCAGAAAGGATATTAGCATATTTGAAAAGTTTTAAAGTACTTTTAAAGATTTTGTGAATAATCGCTTTCTTATCAATGAATAAAATGTTATAAAGTCATGATTATGAAAATGAATTAATTTAAAATCATGATGACGCACAAGGATACTAATAATGCGGAATAACAAAATGTTTTTAAATACATCTTTACATAATAGGTTTTACGACGAATAACTACCGTTTGAGAAGTATTACTAGTTTTTGAAAAATTTAGTTCGTACTCGTATCTTAAAAAAGAAACCTAGAAGAAAGATAAAACTTGTAAAATACGTAATAATATAATCTTTCAACAACTTCAGAGATTGATTATCTATATAATTGAAAGGCCATCAATGTACAAAACTTAATTCTTTACAAACCAATTAGTTTGTGATATCAGAAATTCCAACAAAAAATAATTGAGTTAAATCTTAAACTGTAATCGATTATGCGAAGTAAATACATTGAACGGAATATTAATATTGAGAATATGCTTAATACTTCAGACTATAATTTATGGTACGAAAGTCAGTCTGATAAATATCTTTAGTGTAATAAAACAGAACAGATAAAGATTCATTAAGAACAAGTGTTTATATTACATTGACTCTAGAACGTATTCTTACGAAATGGAATAAAAAAAAAAACAACCAGCGTAATTTTACGTACAGGAAAATTACGATTTGGAGACTTTGTATTCCTCATTGCAACAATAGCTACCGACATGCAAACTCTTAGTCCGTAAGACATCGTGATTCCTAAAAAAAGCAGCAAAGCCTGCACATGCCTCGTGCCAAATTTATCTGCAAAAATAAAAGATTCATTGACAATCACAGTAAAATGCATCAGTTTTTAAAAAGCTTTGTTGCCGCTCGTAAGTTATTTTTAACTTGAAAGCGGATTTGAACAGTAACTTCTTTCGTGTAATGTAAATTAAAAAGAGAATTTTAATTATTCTAAATTTAAGTGAAAAATAATGATTTCAAGACTATACTCAAAAGGGTAATTTTCTCGGTAGTTAATGGATTAAATTAAGTGAAAAGAAATAATCCGATTCTATCAAATCTAAGATGATTTACTCTGTAAATTACATAGTTTTTTAAATAGAATTATATAGCGAATATTAATTAATATTAATTAAAGACGATATTAATAAATTGGTACTTTTGTTAATTGTAATAGCAATGTCGCACAAATATTTTCACTACAATAAACATAATTACTTGGCGGAGTGTGCTGATCTATTTTGTCGTCGGCCATTTTTCCTTCGAGGTCTTCAAAACTTTTCAAAGCATAATTTCCTTCCCACCGCGAAAGAGCACTCTTATACTTCTCTACCGTCCGAACGACTCCATGATTCTCTTAACATTCGTTCGTGGAAACTGAGCGTTAACTTGTTGTTATCAATTTAGTCAACTTAATCTGCGGCAAGAGTATTACATGTTATCAAACATAATTGGATTGCATCTGCAACGTAAATCAATATCTCTAAGCGAAACATTTTTTTGAATGTGATTATAAACCAGCTTATCAAGATTACTTAGATTTGTAATATTTTCTTTAATAAATAATTATTTATAAATAATATTCAATTGCACAAGGTTTCTTATCAAATTTTACGAACAAACGTAAAATCGAGTGGAAAAATTTGATGAAAAATTCATTTGGAAGTTAAAAAAAGAGAGCACTCAATACAACTGTTCTTTTAACAAAATATTAACAGCACTTTTCGATACAAGTACGGAAAGGTTGATTCTCGGAACAGCGCGAGTTTAGCGCGCGAGCGAAGCGAGGGTGATAATCGCACTCTCTCGAGAGTTATTTTTCACACGCGTATCGAACAGTATTTTGCGATACGACGACGGAAAAGGTCAATTTATCGCACGGAGGCCTAAATTGGAAAGCTTACATTTAATATGTTGTATTGCAAATTAAAATCATTATTTTTGGTATTAATTTAATCGTGACATTAAACAGAAGAAACGGACAAGAAAAGTATCATATAGACAATTTGTAATCTCCATAAACCTCCTTTTTACAAAGGGCATATAGCGCCGTAAACTATAAGGGTGCAATAATTCAATCCATCAGAAAATTGGCAATCTACATAAGAAGTCCAGCAAAATTACGACTCGAGTTCACGTGGGCAATTTCAAAATTTACAAGAGATACCACAGTTCAACGAGACTGACCTTATTAGAATAGCTGCAGCGTTAGCAGAATCACTTGTCTTGATAACGCAGCGTGCAACAGTAACGATACCCGGGCTCCATGCTCTTACATTATTAAACATTTTGCATATAAACTCGGTAGATGAATCCTTGCGAAGCGAGAAGTCTGCCAAATACCCAGTATTTTGTCAAAGTAGTAGGGGGTTCGTAGATATGAAGTTTTTTTTTAAATCGCCTGTGTAAAATAAGATGAACAATAAATTTTTAGAGCAGTTTTATGTATTGAATTTCTGATCAGATAAGACAAAGTAAAAAAAAATAATGCTTTTATATTAAATGAAATAAATTACAAATTTTTTGCTCCAGTGAACGAAAATACATCGATTCAACGTACCATTTCCGATAACGCAAAGATCATCAAATAATTCTGCATCGAGGGATCAAAACATTTCAACCTCAAGACTTTTATCTATGCAATACGATCCCTCGTTACTAATTACTTAGATGAGTCGATAGATGATCCGCTCCGTTGAAATAAAATATTATACGCTCCATAAAGTACCGATCGCACAAAAAATGGAGAAAATGGTAGTAGGCTATCCTGTACTTGACATCGACAGAG
>JAWWEM010023101.1:0-19192 GCA_035582935.1 Ormyrus thymus | reverse complement strand
TTCATCACATATAACTTTTCAACTATTAATTGTAGAGTATTTTAACTCCCGGTATTTGAGAGGTGAGATCAAATCCTATCGATTAAAAAAGACAGCCATAAATCTTTATCTTATAATAAAAGAAGCTAAAATTACGTTAATGAATTTTTGTGGATTTTTTTATGCCACTTTGATGGTCACTTTTTGTTGCCATAACTTTTGAACAAATGAAGAGTTTTGGATGTCTTTTTTTTTAATTAATTAAACATGCAATTAGTTTTTAGCATCGGCTTATTAGTCGGCTATGAAATTCAAAGTTGGTTAAAAAAATTTTTATGGAATGTAAATGACATGTAGAATCACAGTCTTGTGCTTTTTTTCATACAAAAATTAAAAAAGTTGATTTGCCTTCGGGAAGCAAAAACTGTTTTATTATTATTTTTGAAAATAATTTTTTTCAGTCTGACTGATATCTGTTTTAATGGCGTCAAGCCACAAATAAACCCGTAAAATCAATACAAAAATTCAAAGACAAGTTTTATGCAGCTGCACCTTTAAATGTTTTCAGCCGGCTACGAATCTGACGTAGTCCTGCGCGCTCGGAAGGTCTTTAGGGACAACGACACGTACTTGAACTTTGAAAAAATGAAACTGGCCATCACGATCGGCTCCGCTAAGGTTTACCTCAGCAATCTCTTTGGCGGGGATCCCATTCTGGGTAAGTGAAAAAGCAGACTCCTGCGGCAGACGTATATTTTTTGCGCGCTCTTTTACGACGCTCGTGTGCCGATTGTTTATTTATCGAGTGTGAATAATGAACTGTTTCCATTGAGAGAATTGATTCCTTTGAAGTTCGTTGAAGTTTCTAGTCACGGATAAGTAGGCTCGAGCGATGAACAATCGAGGTCTAGGCTTTGCGGTCGTTGATCTATTGGTAATTAATATTCTTAATCGGTAGCTTCATTACGCTTATCGGCTTCTCTCAATACGTTCTTAATTTATTGTTGATAAACGCCAAGTTGCAAAGTAATGTCTAAGTCGAGAAGTAATCATTATTACAAATAACATAAATAAATCAAATAGAATGCCTCACTGAACTAATATTTTCTTTTTTTTTGTGTAATAAATTGGCAAAATTTATTCAAATTTCATTAAATAAACAATTTTTCATAACATTACTATTCTTGTAACGTAAAAAGAAAATAAGTAAAGATAGAAAAATAATTTTATCATAAAATGCATGATGGATCTCAATTCTAATGATTCAGCTAATAATCGACAATCTAGAAAAATTTATGTATTTCTGCCTACGAAAAAAATTTTTAATTTAAATTTCAGAACTTGAGGAAACTTAGTGAAAAACTTTTTTTTCGCAAGTGGTGCAAGTACCTCATTTACAAGTTTTGTTTTCGCTTTAAGCGTTGCGTATTATGTAAAGTGATCCTACGCAATATTAACTCCAGTATGATTTGGTGTAATAATTCGTTTTTCAATTTGTTCAGGACCAGCCAGCAACGAAGTATTAAACGCCAACAGCGCTATATTCCTAGACGAATTAAGACCAGTGCTGGAAACGTCTCTCTCCGACCTCTTTACAAATGTCGCAAACAAAATTACGCGATCGTTTACCTACAATGAGTTATTCCCGGCCGATTAACAGGAATTTTAATCGACTTTCATTGGCAGCGCTTCGCCTGCCAAATACACGATTTTACGTAATTCGGAGAAATTGGCGAAAAGAAAAGACAGCAAGATAAATGAGAGTAAAAATTAAATCACATTTATTTAGTACGTATAGTTGTAGCCATTTTCGTCATCTTGTTGACGTTTTTACATGACGAAAATTTGTTTATCGCTCACTGATTAATCAACCCGAAACTGCTCGTCCGTCGGTAGAGGAATATTTTTATACGCAAATCTCATTTATATTAAAAGAAGGGTAAACAAAGCGATATAATAATAAAAAAACAATTATCAAGAAAACCTTTCAATCTCATCATTTCACATTACAATTCACGCACTCTCCCCAAACAGTAAGCAAAGAGAATAATGGCTCTTCCTTTCTATAACAAATGGATACACGATAATACTGACGCAAGAATAATAATTTCGATTGAGCGTTCGCTATAGCTATGTCTTACGAGCTAGTGGTAAAAAAAAGATGGAAAACAAAAGCAACAATCGCAGGCTAGTAACTAGGGGGAATTAGGGAACTAATTCGTCTTTGGTGAAGGCGCTGAGCGCCCTGGCGACGAGCGCCCGGCTGACGGTCGCGGCTGTGTCCTCGATGATCGGGCTCGCGATGTCCAGAACCAGTCTGGGGTTCGAGTTGAAGAAGGTCGCTGCTGCATCGGCTGCGTGGGACAGAAATCGAGATCGTTACATCACAAGATAATCGAGGAGTTTTTGCGCCGCTGTAACAAGCGATCCGAGATTTATGGATCTTCTTGTACATCGTGCATTTTTAAATGGACATTAATCAAAAACAAAAGTTATTTCAGGATAATCATCTTCTTTACCGACTTTTTTACCCGCACTCTTAGATCAGCTCGAGGAATGCAGTATCATTATTTCAGTAATTAAAGTAATTATAAAATCTCAAGTGTCATTTCAGTTAATAATTTTGATGTGAAAGCGCAGAACGAAGTAAAGGAGATCGAGCGCGTTAGTAATCGAAAGTGTTTACCGGTGGCCGAATGAGAGGTAGGTGCCTTGAGCCTGATATTTCCGTCGCCGACTCGGATTTTAGTCTGGAGCTTGTCGATCTCGATGCGATTGACGCCGTTCTTGTCGGTAACTTCCTTGCCTCGGGCGCTCACTCGAACGTCGGTGTTGGCTGCAAAAAGGCAAGAATTATTTAACGATTATCCTTTAGCGCGGCACCTGCGACGATTACGTGCCCGCGATTGCCGTGCCCCGTTTTGAGGCTGCAAAAACGAGACCGCTTTTCTTACTAATGTACAAATGTAATGAAGCCGGGATTTTCGTGCGTTGACCAGTGATGTAACGTAAAAAAAATTAAATCGATCCCGGTAGAAAGTCCGAGGGTACAGTAGTTTTTACTTGTATTAATTCTCTTACAATCCTTTTTAATCCACTGCATAACTGTAGTGCGAGCTGATTTTATTTGTGTTATTGCGTAAGAGGGAAAAAAAAAATAAATGATTAATTGTCTCTTATGTGCCGAGTAATTACGGAGAAAATGCGGTTAATTCTGATGAAATAACAACGGAAGCCTATCCATGTATGTAAAGCAGATCGAATCTGGTATGGTTAGTTTGATCTATATTGTATTCACCTTTGACGTTATCCAATCAATCCTAGCTTGCATATCATGTTTTTCTACTTTCTCCGGTTTAAAAACGTCAGCTTCATTTTTTAAATCGATTCAAGATCGTATTTCCTCAATATTGATTCTTACGCGTCTGTCTGCCTTACTGTAATCAACGGTACTCTATCACAACTAGACCAGTTCTTACGTTGAAATCGTATGCTTTATTACTGCTATAAACGATAAGCAGTTCTATACTTTACAATTGCGAAACTTTGCCGTTATGGAAAATAAACATTAGTTTTGCGCCTCCATTGTACTATTGAAGACCGCGAGACTCGGTAAATATTAATTTCAATTGAAAAAAGAAGTGAAATATACTGACTGAAATTGCCCCTAAAGCTGCCGATGCCGCTGAGCGGCAGCAAAAGCAGCCTTCCCTGCACGTCGTAGTGGCCCTTGACGTGGACGTGAGGGATCTGAACCTTGATGACGACGGTGAGCTCGTTGGGGTTGGCCTTCAGCTCGTTGATGACGTAGTTCGAGCCGCCGAAGACCTGAATGTTGCTCATGTTAGCTTTGATCTTCAGGGCCTCGAGATTGCGGTCGACCGTCAGCGAGGGCAGCAGCAGAGGGTCCAGCGCCGGGAGCTTCATCGCCGGGATGCCCTTCGCCAGGAAGGGCGTCAGCGTCTCCAGCTGCTTCAGCACGCATTGGTTGTAGTCGTTCGGGGCGCTGGAGCGCGGGCATACTTGCACGCCCGGGGCTGGAATTTTTTTAGTCTCAATATTTCGTCCGTTCTGGAGTGCACTTACTGGAGTGTGATTTGAATACATTTCGAATATTGGCTTTGCTATTTTTCTGACTCTTTACGATGGACAATAAAAGATGGTGTAGCGATTGTTTTATAGAGTATTAGAGATATTGGCACTGCTTCTTGCTTCCCTTTTTATTATTTTTTACGTTTCGGTTTTATTGACACAGAAAAATAAAATTGTTATGGATACTAACTTACGAAACAACATACAACTCTTTTTTAAGGCTTACTACGTTTAATGCACCAATATGTTATAACTTCGATTGAAGCTGCTACAACATTTTTCGAAAGAGTCTACCTCATAAGATAAATTTGAAATTTTCAAGACTCGATTTTTTCTTATTGATTAGAGGATGATAAGACTCGACTGATTAAGAATTCTTCTTCACCACCCTCTAACTCATAAGATAAATATAAAACCTGAAATACTGCTTGTTGAATTCAATATTCGATTACGCGAATCTTCGACTCATACTTTGTTTATAAATAAAATTGTTTGCTTAAAAACTGCATTTTGTTAAAAAAACTTTAACGATAAATTCATCATGCTACTTCCTCGTAAACTACTCATGCCCATACAAGTCATTAGGCACGCGTCAAGTTTCCAAAAGCAAAACTGCAGCTCCATTTGCGTCTTTGGCAGAGAGCGAGAAGCAGAGCTGCTGAATCAGCGGAAAGATCCCAGCAGCCGGGAGTGGCGCGCGGCTCGGCCGAAAGATGTTTTTCGCGATGTCGCAGCTTGCCCGGACGGAAATCGAAAGCGGCGCGCTGCGCCCGTAGAAAGTGAAGACACGCTCGCGTGCTTTTCCTCGATTCGCCGGTCCATCGGCTATCGAAACTTTACGACTCGCTTCGTTCGGAACTTGCGCCGAGAAAGCCGATGCAAATAAGAAGAGCAGGGTTCATTGTCGATTGGCTTTGAGTTTTTCGCCGGCTTCTAGACTGCTTTATTGACGTCGGGAAATTAATGAGCTTGCTTTCTTCGATTGTTAATTTAAATGGGATGGACGTTTGCCCGAGCGGACGGTAAGAGTTTCGCTGGGAAAGTTGGTCGTTAAAGTTCTACATGATTTGTTTGTGAAATTGTTCAATTGTATTTCAATAAGCTGCGACTCTCTAGCAGCTCTAATTATTTTCGAGAAATTGTTCTATTTATAAAATTATAAAATAAACTTAGTTCTTCTTAATTGATTGAAAAAAAAAACGCTTTCAGTGTAATAAATTAAATTTCAATTGAAATGTTGTAGAATTTTAAAAGACAGTAAAAAATTCAAATTTTAAAATTGTTGCAATAAAGCTACACTTTGCAGCCACACCGGGGAACGTTTTAAAACGTCAATTTACCAGAATATTAGAATTTTAAAGAAGCTGTCTGGATTTTTTATTTAATGCTTCAACATTCACTTGCAACGAATTACGGAACTCTTGAAGGATTTAATAGGCGATAAAATTGCAAATTTGTGCGCGAAGCTTTCTTGTAGCTTGGGATAAAAAAAAAAAGAAAAAAAAACTACACTCACGCAGCTTGGCGAAAGCGATCTGGGCGAGGCAGAGCAGAGCCGCCACTTGAAAGTGTCCTCCCATGTCGAAGTCCTGTCGAACGAATCTCCTTATCCTCGGTTCTTTTACCTCGTCCGGTCGGTGCGCGGAGGCGAAAATGCGTGCGATGGTCCTGTCGCCGGCGTATATATAAACTAAAGTCGAACTTTCTCCGGGCTTCGCCGGGGGGGCAAACCCCACCTCTCCCTTCTAGGCAAGTGAATTCATTACGCTGAACGGCGGCGCTAAAGCAGTCAGGGCCGCTCGGCTTAGCTCGGTACGCGAGATGATTTTTCATCCGTGCGCAGTCAGTCAGTCATCGGCCTCTTTGGCGGCCTTCGTCCGACGCGCGGCAGGAAATGCACGGGGGACGCTACAGCCGCCGCCGCCGGCGACTCGAGGGCTCGCGTGAAAAACGGGGACTTAATTGCTCGCCTCGCGTGATTCCTTTTGTCCATTGCACAATCAGCGGCCGAACGCTTTATTCCATTGTCTGCACCTTAGCTTCGCGTGCAAGGACTCGGTTCTTGTGGCGACCGGCGCGGAATCGGCAAAGGCTCTTTTTAATTGCACGCCGCGGCGGCGTGCATTTACGGAAAGCCGCCTAATAAGGCGACAGGCTAATTTCAGATAGCGAGTGCGATGGGAGATATGGATTTTTTTCTATATTATTATTAATGTCGTAGTTTGTTTATTGCGTAAATTGTTGAGTAACAGCTGCAAATGCAGTTTTTGAGCATAAATTTTAATTATACGAAATGAGCTTTCACTCCTTCAAATTTTACAAGCGGAACATCGCAAATAATGGTATTATTGAGCGACGCTCAAAATCACAATATTGACACTTGCGCGAACGTGCTCAAAGGTACTTTACATAAGCTTTTTATGTAACAAACTGTGCTTAATTAGTACGAGTTACAGACGAATCGACAATCTTGGTAATTTGTTTGCGAGCGCGCGATTTCCTAATAAATAATTCATTTTCCCCGCAGAAATGGAACACAATGCGCCGCTATCAGGGTTAAGAAGGGCAATAAAATGACGCACCGTCGGGAATAGTGAGTAATAAATTTTATTACCGCTTCTTCGACAAAAAAGAGAGGCGAAAACGTGTTTGCGCAATGAAAATCAATACAGCCAGGTTGCGACACGCGCGCACAGATAAATAAAAATCACCGCGAACAAGTAGACAAACAGATAGGCGAAGAGGTATACGAGCAGCTGCCTATAATAAATCAACAGCCGTATGAAAATCATGACTCAGGTGGCTCGCGCTGCGTCCTCAGGACTTCTCGACGACGGGCAGGTTCTTGTACATCTTGTAAACGACGCCGTCGGCGTTTCCCTCGCTGATCGCTTTGCTGGCCAGATCGTCGGCGATCATCGCCGCGACCGCCTCGGCCGCCATCAGACCTGCGTGAAAGGCAAACATTATCAGTGCTAATTGTCGCTCTTGCGAAAGCGTCTGATATTGTGACGATCGCGATTTATGCAGACGCGCGGAGCTCTTTGTGCAGCTTAATCACACGTTCGATGAGATTTATGGACGCGCGCCGTTGTGAAACAGGCGGGGTTTCCCTCCCCCTGGGCTTTTATTCTTACAGAGCTTTCTCATTACGCGAAGCTGTGTAAGAGGCCGATTGTTTAGCTTCTAAGGACTTCGCGAACCGGTTAATTTAAAATTGACAGAATTTGTTTAGAGTCAATGGAGATGTAACGAGCTCTTGATAAAAAAGCAAGAATTTGAATTTAAACGAATGCTGTACTTCCTTTAATCTAAAATTAGTATATCGCAAGTTTATTTTTTAGCCAATGTTGCATATGAATATTTTACAGCATGATCGCGTTACGTATTTCAATATTATCGATTGTAACTGAAAATACTGGCACTCGACCAAGGCGAGCCAACGCCTGGATTACGAATAAGTGCGTATCTGTCGGTCGGCGAAATAGTGTTGATTCGAAGTAAACGGCCGGTCTTTCGCAAAAGGAGAGCGCGAATCTTTCGTCAAAGCGGCGCTCGAATTATTTCGCGTGCGGCGGCGGTCGTTGCATTAGACGGGAAGAAGAAATTGGCCGCGTAATATGAAGCCGTTAATTTGGCCAGCTGGCCTTACATAACTCCGCGATCGGCTTGTGGTGCGCGTGGACGATAATCCCGATCGCGGCTGCCCGGGTGCCGTCGACGTCGCCTCGTTGCGACAAGTTTTGTTTATTTTCCCAGGCACTTTTACTCGCGGTTAAAAGCGCGCCTTGTGCGGTTGTCTTTCGCCGCGCGGCGGTAATTAACCTCATAGTCTTTTATTAGCGTTTCTTCATTAAAGCGTTGCTTATGTTTATTATACTGTTAGACGTCGGTCTTTTTACTTGCTAAACTTTATTTAAATAATTGTTTGAATCGTTGAATTAAGCATTTTATCGTCGTATTTTTCACTATTTTAATTCGACGACTTTTCATTGGTAAATTGTGCATTTATTAATTTAATATCTCGAGAATTTTGAGCAAAAATTAACTGCAGTGCCTCTCTGAATAAATATTAAGAAATTCTAATTAAAGTTGCGTGTGTCTTAAATACTATCTCTTTGAAATAAAACGCACCGCAAAAAGGGTCGAGCTCTCTTATGTTTATTTGCGGTTAGCGTCGCACCGAACTTATTATTATTATCCGTCGCGGCCGAACGGCTAGCCGTAAAAGAAGGCTCGAAAATCATCTAAAAATATTACCATGGCTCAGAATTTCTTTGACAGGTCCTTGAGCATCCATGCCTTGGAGATCGACTCTGCGATCGGCGGCGACGAGTTTCGCTCGAGCTGCCCGCACGATCATCGTCGAGTTGTTCACTTTCTTCAGCTCAACCGTGAAATCGGCGGTCACGTTGTCTGGAAGAAAAGACGCAAAGAATTAAGAGCTGCTAAATTTTTAGGTATCGCCGTTAATGATTATTATGTTTTAATCGGGTTTATAAGCGGGATCTTTTAGCAAGTCGGCTTTCGTTCTGCGTAAAGCTTGACGCTCTGATTCTCCCTCTAAATTTTCAGATGTCGAAAGGCAGAGAACTCTTTCGTAATCCGTCCAGCATCTGAAATGATCGTTTCGCCAAAGCGAAGCGCCATAAAAGGCCATAATTCCCAATTGTCTCCGGGGGCAACAAAGCCGGGCGTCGGCTGTCCGTCCATTGTCCGAAAAGTGAAAATGCTTTTGAATCGAGCAAAGCCAAGCGAGGCGAGCGGGGAAAATCCAGCGCGCGCGGAGAGCAGGAGTTGCGTAAGCGGCGAGGGCGGGCTTACTAAAGTTTCCGGTGAGGAGGCCGTTGCCGCGCAGCAGCTGCCTTCCGACTTTTCCCATGAGCGCGTAGCCCGACTTGACGGCGAGCTCCGGCACGCGGATTCTCACGATCACGTGCATCACGTCGTCCTTAAACAGAAAGAGAGAATACGGCTTTAATTGGCGCGTGCGCTCTCGCAGGCGGGACTTGCGAAAGCGGGCTTTCCCAATACCTCGAGCTTGTCGTCCTGGTGCTGGCGCTTGCGCCGGGTGAGGCTCTCGTTGGACTTGGAGGTGCCGTTCAGGTTGCCGAAGTGGTAGATCAGCTCCATGCCCTCCTCGTAGTAGCCCTGCTTTTCCTGGTAGTCTTTGGCGTAGCGGAGGAGGTCCTTGATGCGACGGGTCTCGACGGAGACGCGCGCGGCGTCGTTGCGCTGGTTCAGGGACTCGCCCTCCGTGAAGTTGTGGATCAGGTAGCGTTGGTTTCCGTTCAAGTCCTGAATCATCATTCAAGCTGTATTACATATTTTCCACTTGATGCTCAAAAATTCTTAAATAGCTTTTGTAATTCATGACTGCGTAGAAATAATTGTTTACGCCGTTTGCGATGACTGATTGCTTACCAGGTAAAAAAAAAGCGTTACCTCAGATCGTATCGCTAAAAAACGCGGATTTCTTAATTGATAGCTTACGAGTCTATTCAGTTTTCTTAAAAAAGAAAAGCTGAATGTATTAATTAGTACCGTAATTTTTTTAGAAATGGTGTTCTTTTATCGACCGCCTCCGGCTATAAGTTGCGACAATCACAAAACGTAAAAACTTTAAGACAATGCTCATTTATTAAATAAAACCGTCGAATAAACGAGGCGCGTTTCGCAAAAGCTATCAAGCGTCGAGTGAACTTTTCGAAAAACCTTAATGATGTCCTGGAGCGCGAAAGCTCGCGGGTCACCGGGCGGGGCCTTGAGGTCGGCCGAGCGCGACTCGCTCGCCTGCTGCTTGTCGCTCGCGTAGACGATGTCGACGTAGCCGGGCTGCTTCTCGAGGCGCACCAGCGGCGCTCTGTACGGCTCGAATTCCTCGACGTTCGACGGCGTCGTCGCCTCGATTTTTCTGCTTCTGCTGCGCTGGACGGCGCCGACTTTCTCGTCCTCGTCGCACAAGTATCTGAAAATCGTTCGAGTCCTTTAACGAAAAACGAGAAACTCTTTGTTTTGGAATTGGATTGAAGTAAGAATTATGTTGGAGAAGAATATAGTTCGAAGTCATTAGAGTGCACTATTCTGAGAAGCTGCATTAGATTACTAATTTAGTCCTGGCATATTTCTAGACATTTTATTTCCATATAAAGTCATTCTCGAATTTTTAGTATGCGTCAGTGCTACGCGTAAAAGTATGCGTGACCTTGGAGCTAATTAGTGGTATGTAGAGCTTGAGTAACGCACTAATTTTATTTACACCTGTTTAACAATGCCTTTACGGCGTCGTCGCTACTTTATTTGTGAACTCATTTAAAACGCACTTAAAAAGATCATTATTTTATCAATATTTACCTTTCAACGCATTCCGTGCAAAGCAACGCGATTAGTATATAGAAATATAATTTTAAAAAGGTTCCTTACCCAGGCTGAGCTCGAGGAGGAACCGGACCACTGATGGAGCCCCTGTAATAGACCGGAATGCGGCCGGTGCTGTCCACCGGTTCATCATTGTCCGGGCTCTGGGTGCTCGCGTAGCTGCCTGTATAGCTCTGCGGGGTATAGGCAGCTCCCTTCACTCCGGCATTACCGGCGGAGAAGCTGGCCCCGCCGTACTGTCCCCTCATCTCGTAATTGCTCGTGGCCTCTCCCGCTCTCTCCCTCGGGGGGCTGCCGCCCTTCGCTCCGAACTGCGCCTGACCGCGGCCGCTCTCCACGGAGAACTGGCCGTTGCCGTAAGCTCCGGAGTACCTGGCGTCGGAATTGGCATCCCTGTTGACGGCGAACTGGTACCGGCGGGGTCCGTCGTCTCCGCTCTGACCCTCGACCGCGAACTGTCCGTTCTTGAAGCTTCCGGCGTAATTCAGCCCGGCGGAGCCTCCTTTGACCCCGAACTGGCTCTGCTGCTGCGGACCCGAGGCGCCGGCCGCGAAGCCGGGCATGCCGTACTCTTGATCGGCGTACTGCTGGTCTTTGAAAACGCGCGTTCGCGTCCGGGAGTACTCTTCCGAGGAGGAGAACTGCTGCTGCTGAGGCTGGGATTGGGCTGCTACGTTGCCGGTGGCGTCTTGCACGCGCTTGCAAGCGCCGATGCACGGACGAGAGTTTTGCTGGTCCTGCGACTGGCCCTCGCTGCGGTAGTTGTGAGTGTAGACAAGGCGGACTGACGCTGGATTTCTGGGCGTGGGCTGCAAGCAGTTCTTTCAACTTTATTTCGGGAGCTCGAAATTCCTACATTAGGAGAGCGTTTTAGAACAATGGCTTTGGACGAAATCTTGGAAATTATTATACATACTTGGTAGTCTTTGTTATCTTTTGTTTCGAGAAAAATACTTCTACTTATCACTTACAAAAGGAATACAATAAATTTTATTGTCATGAATGAGCATTCGAGAAGCAAGTTACATTCCCAAGTTTTCTAGAAGCAATTGTTTACAGTTATGTCATGCAAAAAATGTAAAAAATTTTACGATTGAAAAATAAAAACGCAAATTGACGCTTAAGTGCAACACATTCACGTACTTGTTATAACCTACTTTATGTGAGAAAATGATCTATTTTCCTACGCGGTAAACAATGACCTGATTTAGAATTACGATTTCTATGATCTAATTATAGATGCACACTCGTTTGTTCTTGTTAAATAAAGGATTAATAACTCTCCTATATTTTTGAATATTTATCGAAATAACTTTTAGTTTACTTACGTTAACAGCGACTTTCATGTCTCCGCCGTTCCTGAATCCTTGCTGCTGCTGCTGCTGCGCGCTTTCCTTCCTGTTCTCCCTCTGGAACTCCTCGTTAGCGTAGTACCGCCTCTGCTGAGCGTCCTGCGCCCCGAAGCCGAATTTCACCAGGTCGTCTTCCTCCCTGGCTCTCATGAACGCAGGATCGAACTCCACGATCCTCGCAAACTGATCGCTGCCGGCGCCTTCCTGGCCCTCCTGGCCTCTGGCCTTGGGTTCCTTCACCAAAGTGTGGAATCTGTATCTGATCGAGTCGAAATCCCTCTGCTCGTTGTAGCTGACGTAGCCAGCCTCTCCGTCGCTCAAGTTCGACTTTAGCCTGCCCCTGACGATGTGGACGCTCTCGATCGTCGAGTCGTTCAGCCCCTTGACTTCCAGATTCCGCAGGATGACGCGGTAGCTGGTGTTGCCCTCGGCTTGGTCGACCTTGATCACCGGCACGTACAGCGGGTCCAGCTTCCCTATCCTCTTGTAACCTCCGCCCAGTACTCTCGTCCAGAGCACCTGGGACATCTCCAGCAGGTTACCGCTGGCCAGCGTGGCCAGGGCCAAGAGGAGGAGCACCGGCAACAGCCTCATCGCGGGTCGATGTCTAGTCGGTCGAGCGATATTCAACGCGCCTCGTTTCCCAGAAGTGGAACGGCTGATAAAAGTACAGCAGCAGCGCGACGATGATGCAGATCAGCAGGACGGTGCAGCTGATCGCGATGCACATAGATTATCCACCCCTGCTCAGTGTGTCCGAACGAGATGCCAGTCCGCGTCTGAGCGCGAGGAGCACGGATTATGCGAGTGCAGAGGCAGGCTGGGCCAGCCGTTGTTTTTATACGCGAACGTGGAAGGGCGTGCGATCTGGGCCACGGACCGCCGGCCGGGAGCTAAGCGCGAACGCCGCTGCTCTAGGTCTTATTAGTCAGACACACATCTTTTCTGCCGGCGATTTCCTTAAGTCAGAGCGCCGTAAGCACGCGGAGATGCGGAGCGAGGCTGCCGGGGAGCGAGCATTTTCTGCCGCGGCAGGCCGAGGGAGCGCCTTTCGCTCGAAGACGCCGGGGATAAGGGCGTCTGCTTCCGCGTTCGTTGACATTCGCGTGAGACGTCGCTTTGTCCGAGGGCTTTTCGAACGGTTTAAGGGACGGATTTTTTCAAATCATTCTTCTTTGGGCAATTAGGGAGTTATTGTCGCTTCGGTTAGCGTATTAGAGAGGGGTTTTAGTAAATATGACGATACAGTTGTGAAACAATTATTTTTATTGATTTTCTCATTTTTGCTATTTTATTTACCAGATGCAAACGCGTGAAAGGCTAATTTCAGAAGCAGCAAGTATGGAAATTTCTTTAGAGTAAATTAATTTTCTTTCTAGCGCAGTCTCATAATCAAATGGCAGAATCAAGAAAGCTTTATTTTAAGGTATTGTTCAAGATTTAGCCTGGTGACACTACGACGATTGTCTCATTGCGCATAAATCGCGTTGACATAAGTATGATGCGTTTTCTGACAGCGATGAGGTATCCAACTGGAACAAACAAACAGGCGGCGATTCTTATCGAGCAGCAAGGCCTTTTTCGCGAATTATATCATCCTCTCCTCTCTCGTCATCTATTTTTAGGATGGCAGCATTTCAGCCACGAATTAATCATTATGCCTGCTATACAGTCACGGGCCTTCAAAGTGGGTCAATCGATGACGGCGGTTTTAATCGTTCGCCTCACCGTCAGCAGCAGCAACAGTAGCAGCAGTGCAGCGGCATCTGGAGCTCGAGACGCAAGAATAGAACACGCATTCCAAGGTAGGCAAAGCGCGCAAATACGCGTAATTGTTCTCCTTTCGTGCCTCGAGAGCGTGACTTTACGGGCTGGAATAAAAGTCCGGCGCTTCTATTCGAAGCGGGCCTTCTTCCCGGAATTCGATCGCCCGCAAAAACGAGCGCCGATATGAGCAAACAGCGCTCAGGAATGCCGCGAGCGGACAGACGCGCGATTGCGAAAAACAATAAGAGAGCGGGTGGAGGAGAGTCAGCGAATCCGTGCGGGCTGCTGAGCGAAGCATTTAACGCCGGCGCAGCTTTTCGGCTGCGGCTCCGTCGCACTCCAGCAGCGACTTCGCGATGCTCGGCAACCGAGTGATCCTCGCGGCGATCGCGCTCTCCGGAATCAGCCTCGCCGACTCCGCAGCCGAATTACGTGAGTAGCTCGCTCCCGTCGCCCTTTGGCTTTTTTCCTATAATTTTCGGCTCCTTCGAGGGCAGCGCCGTTCCTGAGGGTCTGCCACAGGAGCGATCCGCACTTGAACGAGTGCGTCAAGAGGAGCGTCGAGTCGCTGAGGCCGCACTTGAAGCTGGGCATCCCGGCCCTCCACATACCGCCCTGCGAGCCGCTCGGCGTGCCGCAGATCGAACTCAGCCAGGCGGCCGGCCCCGTCTCGATTAGCTCTACTTATAACAACATCAAAATATGGGGCGGCACCGACTTCATACTTAGGAGCGTCAAGTGAGTATTACCGCGTTTGGCTCTTGCTAAATAGGCTTCTGGCGAGGAAAATGTTTAATGCGCAGTCTGGTTTAAAATGCTTGTGATGTAAGTTTTGAATGACGAGTTCGGTGTAAGCTTTTGACCTCGTTCGTAATGGAATTGCATGGTTATTTTTTCAGCCGCGTTACAAAACGATTAATGCGGAGAAATTAATTTTCTTCGATTTCCGGGAACGAACGAGACGAGGACTTTTCTTGCCGCGCTCAAAATAAACAATGGGATTGCTCAACGATAAATTTGCATCTTCAGCGCTAATTTTTAACTAATAAATAATACAAATTTTTCTACATATTTTTTAGACTGTATCTAAAAATTTTAATAGATACGATTTTCACTCGAAAATGCTTTAAGCGCAAGTACCGACACAAAATTAAAAGAAAACGTTTCAGTCTATTCTTCGACTATTAGTCACAATACTCATTTAAGGTAAACGAAGTGATTTTTACTACGCCACTAAATGTTTTACTGTTCCGTTTTACAGTTTGAGATTAAATGAAAATAGCCCACTTACTTGCACCACCGACTCAGGCTCAGCTAAATTATTCTTTTCATTTTCGAACCTTTTACCTATACTTAAATTACTAAAAAAAAATTGCCGTCTTCTCAGAATTGACCTGGATAAAGAGCGCATCCGCCTGAAGCTCTACATCCCTCGCTTGGAAATGCAAGCCAACTACAACATGGAGGGGAAAATTCTGATGCTGCCCATCATGGGCCAGGGCTTAGCAGTTGGCAACTACACGGACATCGACGTGATCGTGACCATTCAGGGCGAGCGCTACCTGAACCGGCAGGACCAAAAGACGCACTTTCGGGTGGTCGAGTTCTACTGCGACTTTGACGTGGGCCACGCCAGCATCCATCTGGACAATTTGTTCAACGGGGACGACACCCTCGCCGACGCCATGAACCTATTCTTGAACGACAACTGGAAGACCGTCGCTGCCGAGGTGAAGCCCGCCTTGGAGGAGACGGTTTCCAAAATGTTTATGAACTTTTCGAACAAGATTTATTCCAAGTACCCGATTGATATGTTGCTGCCTCCGTAAGAGGGGCGATGTTTTGCAACTGTTTTTTGAGAGATATGGTGGTTTTTATTTTTCTACTGCTGGAGACAAGAAAAGCTTTTTCAATTTTTGCGCTCTTTTACTTTCCTTCCTTGCCTTCCTTGTTTTCGTTAAATAAACTTTGGTTAGATATACAATTAATACAAAGTGTCATTTTTTTCTTTCGTGACGTTAACGCGATTACCGTGTCATGCATTTTGAATTCTTTGGAGATGAATTATTTTGAATGCTCGTGGCAGTTTAATATTTACATTTAAACAATTGATAGTTACAAATAACGAGCCAGAACTGGCGTTTTTTAAAATGCATCTTGTCCATTACGCGACAAATTTGTCACTTTACTTCATCCTTTTCGAATTTTTGTAATTGCTTTGAGGTCAAAGTGACCACTTTTAAGAAAAATTACATTTAAATATTCATTTGAAATATTTTTTGAATTCGTCCGTTTCGCACAGGAAAGTCTGTTTGAAAAAGCATCTTATACACATACGAGAAATCGGATCAAACAGGAATCCGCATCGCAACAAACGACGCGTAGTCCCCTTCGCCTGCGCCTACATCAAACACAGCCGTGCAAAGGCTGCCATTCTCCAGGCGCGGCCTGAGTTTGGCAAACTTCCATCGTCCCCGCAAATCCGGCGCTCTCCGTCCAGGCGTCGCGCGCATCCTCTTTCAATCTCGGGCAAATTCGAATTCGCGGATTGCGCAAAAGGCGAGTTGCGAGAAAGCTCTCCTAACCTTGCCTGCTATTGTTGCGCTTACGCATAACGCGTTCCGATTTAAAGAAAATCGACGTTTCACGCCTTGCAACACGACTGGAGCTTCTTTCGCAACGACGCGCGGCTTTTTAGGCTCTTTTCTAAGCTGACCCCTGTCGGCGCTTATGTAAGACGAGCCGTGCGAGCTGAATTTTCTGTAATAATGGACGTGCGCCTTTTGTTCTGGAGGAAAAAGGCATTTTTAAGGACACTTGTGATTGACGAATTTCGAATGCCGTGTTATCTGCGATAGCTGGAAAATTGCAGCTTTGGCCGGCTCGCGTTTATCCGAATTGATCGTGCTCGAGTGCTGTTTAGATGCATCGTTGGGTACGAATTGCAGAGCAGGTGATTAGAGGTTTAAGCTTTTGCGACGGAAGGATGTCCCGATTGGAATCCACTTTTTTTGATAAACGACAGATTAGTATAATAATGACATAAAATGACGCTTTTATATAAGTTATTAAAAATAAACCTTTCTTACCTTGACATTTTTCCATTTCGATGCTTTGTTCAGTTTCAAAATGTCCAGAAGAGAGATTTAAAAAATATTTAATTTGTATTCGGAATTTCTTTAATTTTGTTAATTATTGATAAGATTTGAGTTTGCCTCCGTCCCCAACGTAAACACAATTATAATTATTTGCATTTCTGTTAAAAGAATTCATGAGAAAATGTAAAATAAAAAGCGAGCATCCGGCCGAAATATAGCATTGTTTATTCTCGAAACTAAAACAGAGCTCGCGATAGCAGGTGAAACGCTTAGCTGCAGGAATTGTCGGGCGCGAAAGCCTCCTCCGCCGGCGTCTCGCGAATCTCTATTTTCCCGGGGCGATAATCGCCATCTGGCATTATAAAACAATTACCTCGCGGCACGAGCTTTCCTCGGCGGGCATCGCATCTCGCATTCGTCCGCACGCAGCGGTGGAAAATGCGTTTCCGAGAGAGCGCGAGAGTTGATTGCCGACTCGGATTATCTAACGCACGAAAATGACGGCGCATAAAATAGGCTAATGGGGAATTCCACATTTTCCATCGGATTATGAGCGAGAGCGCCCCGGCTCGAATTAAGTAAGCCGCGAGGATATTACGATGCATTACGACGCCGACTCCCGTGAAAAGAGTCACCCGCGCGTCGCGCTCCCTGAATCGCGATGCGAGCTATTATTTGCCCGTGGAATTGCTGGGATCTGCGCGTATCGAGTGCGCTCGGTATTGGAAGCGGCGAGGTTTTTACTTGTTTCTTGCTTTCAGCTTTCTTGCTCGCGCAACATCTTTCCATTGGGGTTTTCTCGAAGGCGGGCGAAGTGCTGCATCGACTAACTCGTATCGTCATAATTTAGATGTCAAGATTATACCAAGCATGATGATTTTAGTCTCAAAAAGAGCTTCAGCCAAGAACAAGGGAAATGCTCGTCGGCTCAGACACGGCAGCTAGAATTGCAAAATCGTTATTTTTTATGGCTCGCATAACTCTTACTAAGATTCCCGATTCGACGAATGCAGAAATGAAATAAATAAGGAGTTGGAACAATTGCCTGGGATTGGGCAACGATAAGTAAGTAGGCACTTTAGCGAAATAAATCCGCTCTCGTCGGCCACTGTGTATGTATTTAGCGCGGTAACGTTGCCTGCGCGCTCTTTGAATCGCAATAATGAACAGCGCGAGCCGAGTGCCGACGTTAGGATATTATTCTGGTCTTTGCGGATCGCTCGCTGCAATTGGTTTATTAAACCGAAAGGGAGAAGTGATAATGGTCGGGAGTACTTGTCGAGTAGATTTGTCGAGTGGTTTAGTTCCGCTTTCGGCGTGCGTGGTTTTTTAAGGAGTTAAGGCTTTCCTGCATAATGTTGGAATTGCGCAAGTGGGTTTGAGTGTTTGCACGGAATTCATGCTTCGAAAATCCTTTTGCCGATAGGGATGGTTTTTATTCCAATTTAATTATATGCTAAGCCACGCGTTTATCTTCTTGCTATGAGATTTCAATAAAAGCGTTTTTTGCGAATTAATTTGAGAAATAAATGGCAGAATCTAACCTTACTCACTTGGAATTTATGAGCCGTAATCAAAAGTTGCTCCATACACTAGCCGCCTACCCGTCCATGCTCCACATATGCCGGGGCAATACACCATGTTGAATGAACTTTCTGCGGGACGTCGACATTCACTTGCCGGTTATGCCTACGAATATATATTGCGGCTAAACTCCGGCGACACAATTTACCGATACCGCAAATTGGACGCGTATAAAGCTGCAGCGAAAAAGTTTATCGCGCTTTAAATGAACGATCCTCGGACGAGAATTGCCGCGGAATCGAGAGGAACTTTCATTTTTCAGTATCTGGACTATCTATATTTTCGTTCTAAATGTATTTATGGCGCAGATCGATTGGAATCGGCGTTTGTATTTTGATGATCGCGATAGAAATAACACATTCAGTGCACGTTAAAGGCCATTAAAGAATATTAATACAGCTTTGATGAAGTGCTTCTTTGTAACCTTGAGTAATGTCGCGGCTGTATTTGGTGCAAAAACTCGTTTAATCGAAAAAAATTGTCGTTGTTTAATTGCTAAAAAAGAGAATCACGTGTATGATAAATTTTCCTTTCATTTTCTGAATAATAGATTTAAAACATTTTAAAGCATATTAAACATCAATATTTATTAATTTCTGGAAGACGCATTAAAGCTGGTATTTTCAAGCGCTGAATTAAACAATTATCAATATTAATTTGTCGTCGTGCTCGAAATTTTAATTGATCTATGAAATTTACGACTTTCGTCGTGTCACTTGAATACCTCTCAAGACTTTTATTTCTTTCGTTTGACTTTTATAAAAATATTGACGACTTTACTTCCTTGAAAACAACTTTGTTTTAAACCTTTATTTTCTCCGTAAATAAGCTGATTTTTTGAATTTTATTGTGCTTTAAAGATATCAATCCGAAATACAAATTCAAATAAGCTCGTAAAATTCCTCGAACGAAAAAGCAAGAAACTTTTCAATGGCCATACTA
>JAWWEM010023009.1:7789-19217 GCA_035582935.1 Ormyrus thymus | reverse complement strand
GAGAGAGAGAGAGAGAGAGAGAGAGAGAATATCTGCTCGTGTATTATGTAGGCGAGGAAAGCCCCTGTCATTTCGCCGCTGCGCGCTTTTTCGCCGCCGAGGCTAAAGCGAGGATGGAAATTGGCCGGCGAGGCTAAGAGGGTTTTAAGTAAGAGAGCCTAAAGTGTATACACGAGGCGCGCGCGACCGCGCGACCCTCTCGAGGGTATAGGCCGGAGCTTCGCGCTCTGAATAAAAATAGGATCGTTTCACTTTGAGAGAGGGTCGATAACGATGGGGTGAGCTTGATAGATAATCAGTTTACGGTGGAATATTAATAATTGCGGGGTGGCGGAGTAGCTTTGTGAAGCGGGTCTTTAACGCGGGCTGCGCTGAGAGAAGATACGTAGTAAAAATTAGAAATAATCTTGTAAAAATTACCATAGTGTCTAGTAAAGCCACTGCAGACTGTCAAAAGCAAAAAAATTACTATACTTTATAAGAAATTTTACTATACTGTTTAGTAAATTTTCCTATATATGTAAGAAATTTTACTATACTGTTTGGTAAATTTTCCTATAAAGTATGGTAATTTTTTGGTTTTGACAGTCTGTAGTGGTCTTACCAGACCGTATGATAATTTTTACAAAACTTTTTTCTCAGTATATACTTTTGGTAAATTTTCCTTCAAAATATGGTAATTTACAGGTCAAGTCAAGTACAGGTAGATACTTGCTGTTTGATAAATAAATAGATAATTAACAAATTTAATTTCATCAAGTGCGTTTATTCTGATTTTGATAAATTAAATTATACTTCACGCGAGACTTGATTGACTGCAATTACTGCGGTCTGCTTTATTCAGCATACGCACCTGAAACAAACATAGCACGAAAATCATTAGATTATTTTGCAGAAAAGTAGAATTGCACATTAAAGTTCATACTTCTAGGTAAATATATTAAAAAGAATTGAATTAACCCTGAAAGAAATTTGTGAAACTATGCGGTTTCCTGTGTACTGCTAACTTTTCAAATTGAACCAATTGAGTTAGACCTTCATTTGCTCGACCCGAAAACATAATCTTTCTCGGTGCAAAATTAAATAGAAAATTTTTAAAAGCAATCAACCGCTATAAAGCTTGAATTTAATGCAAATTGATCGAAGCTACAATTTGCTGAATAAATTTCACCTTGTCGGCGACGCTATATTTTAAATGCAGCAATCGAGGAACAAATGCCGTCGAAAACTGAAGCCGCGACGCCCCTGTCTTCTTTTTTTTTTTATCAATTACGTCCTATTTTTAGAAAAGGGACTCCCGCACGACGTCGCGGCCGCGTTCGTGACATTTTCGCGCAGCGCTCCGATTTCCGTCCTCCGTACCTGCCTTTGTCCTCCCGGCGGAAATCGATTATACCCAGGACTGCAGTACGATAATTCAATTGGGGCTTAAATAACGGTTCATTCGGCTTATTTCCCAGGCCGAAATTATTCGAGCCTGCGCCGCGGAAAACTAGTTTTCGAATGCACCGGATAATGGTGATCCTACGATTTTCATTTATATATCGTTTTTATCAAATGCCTCTTGGATAAGTGACTTTTTATTCTTTTAAAAAATTTTTTTTAGCAAGTTAAGTATATTCGAACAAGTATATATAATTTTATTAAAATTACATGCACTTTTAAATTTTAAAAATGTGTATCTCGAGTTCGGAAAGTTTTTTTTATCAAGCGGCGCTTGACTTTAAATGGCTAAATGACCGTAGTGAAAACACTTTTTATCTCTTCTAAAAATCACCGTTTTATCTTTAAAGGCGTCACGTACTAAAACTAAAACTAAAGACACAAAATGGAGTGAATGAAAAGAGGGACTCAACTTTGTTAAGAGAAGTTAAGTTCCATCATACCATATCTCGGATTTAAAGTGGTGTCTTATCTAATTTTCTCATTTATTAAGGCGCCATTTTGATTTTTAGCTTGGCAACTTACACTCGCGAGGTGAAACCGTTTTTATTAACGGGTTTATCAGCCTCGCCACTTTTAAAATCCGTACGTTTCGCCGGTCGCCCAACTTTTCCGAGCGCGCATTAAGCAATTCCCGCTCATTTAAATAACAAGTGAAAGCAATTAACAAAAAGCGCCCGCGATCCCCGTCGATGCTCTTGCGCAACCGAGCAAAAGCAAGCCGAAGCCATCATCGGCGATCGAATCACGGCGCGCGCGAACGAAACAACGCCCGTTATCCATCGGCATGAAACATTAATAAAATCGCAATCCGAGGGGGGGAGGGGGGGGGGGTTCGCCGGGACCCCCGCTTCGCCTCCGGCGCTCTCCTCCAAGTCCGTCCCCGGAGAGGCTTCTCTCGCCGCGCGTCTTCGGGGGAGGGAAGAGGGAGAGAGAGGACGCTCGGAGAATTGGATTAAACGGCGGGGCGTGACGAGGCGATCGTCCGGCGTCTTAATTGCATTCGTCGGCGCTGACGTTCGCTTCGAAAAGCCTCCCGCGCGCGGCGGGAGGATGCGAGACGGTGCACAAAGCGGCGAGCGGAATCTCTCGCGCTGCGGCGGCGCTCGAAGCCGAGGACTCGGAATGTCTTTTCGTTATTGATCGGAGAGCGGGGGTTGTGGCGTGCTTTATTGCGCTGGGAATCGGATGAGGACAGTGGTGAAGGATTTACGGGAGGCTCTGATGGGTAAAGTGTAAGACGTCAAAATTTCATGATTTATCAGTCGAAGTTGCAGTGTATGTATATGTATACTACATCCCTGGTAGAGATAAAAGTACCAAAAATGGCCAGGAAAATATAAAATGGGTACTTTTAATTCCTAGTTAACTAACTTCGATGCGACGATTTTTCGGATCATTCTCGGATCATTTCAATAGATTGAACATAACTAAGAAATATTCGAACCAAGGTACAATCCGTTCTCAGTTAGGCAATACAATATACAAAAGATTTGAAATGCTCTAGATAGCTTTCCGAAATAGTAATAAGAAACACAAACGTAACATTTATTTATAATACTGCTTTGGTAAAATATTAACGAAAACGTAAATTTCTTGCCTCTTTTCTATCTCTCTCGCTCGCAACTAGAATACCAAGCTAGTTTCTGAGTATTTTTGAGGTAAGAAACGTACCTATCAAAACAACCGTGTAGATACCGCCAAATAAGTTTAAATTTAGTCAAATTAGTTTAAAAGTCCGCGGTAAGGTACGTTTTATACACATAAGAATCGTACACGTAAACATTGTATACAATTTAGCATGGCCCAATATATCTATATATAAATTTCACCAACGTTAAATTGTGTACAATGTTTACGTGTACGATTCTTATGTGTATAAAACGCACCTTGCCAAGTCCGCCGACCATAAAAAAAAAGCGTTACATCAAAGTTAGTTAACTAGGAAGTAAAAATACCAATTTTATAGGTAAAATTTTTGAAAATACCTTATAAATAGGTATTTAATTATTTTCATCTCTACCAGGGATATTCTTGATTAAGAACTTCAAAGCTGCATTATTTTCAGCTGTCCGTTTCCGCTTTAAAACAGTTATTCGCGAACGAAACAAGTTTTAAAATACAATTTTGAGAGAGCTGCACGGTAAAGGCGATTTCAGCGGCAGAAGCCACCCTCTGGTAAATGCGGATTACGGCGAAGACGGTCGCCATCCATCTCCTGCTATGCGGTTAATCTTGCCCACCGATCACGAGATCGATAAAAGGTAGACGCGTCACCCTAAGCGGAGGATATTGGCCGTAAAGGCGGCAGTTTGTCAATGAAAAGGAGGGATTGCACGTCGCGATTTTCAGGAAAATCCTTCGACGATCTTTCGTTCCGAAGCCTGAAATGCTGGTTTCTTTCGTTTTTACGCTTTCCGCTGTTTTATTTTGACATTTTTCAGTTTTATAAATACACGCGCAGAAGACAAAAGCATCTTTAATTTAACCTCGCAAAATATTCCGCCGCCAACTGCAAGCGCTGAAAACTCATAAAACACGATTTAACGCTTCACGGCTACACACTTTAACTCCGCGACTAATTTTAACGCTGAAAAAAACTGCAACAAAAATCCCAGTCCCAATTCTATAAATAAACCTCCGCCGGCACATCTCCTCGGGGTAATTAATAACCAAAGCCGCATCGGAGATTCGACATGCAAATGAGTTCCCCGGCGAAGAGCGCGATCGAGATAAGCCGCTGTTATGTTATATTATAATATAAACGGCCGACTCGTTTGTAGGTCGGGGGATGGGATTGTTCGCGGCGCGGCGGGTCGCCGCTTTAAACGCCTCGCCGGATACTCCTTTTTCTCTTTCCGCGGGGCGCTCAAGGCCCCGACGCCGGCTTCGCCGCTTGTGATTGTGTGCAAAGTTGGGCGTCGACTGCTGGCGCAATTATGCGGGATCGGAAAAAAAAAGAAAAAAATTGATTAGAGATTCGAAAGTTAAATAGATTTGTTTGTCTTCGCGGGAGGAAAGGAGCTGCTCAGTGACGCGTGCAGGTGTTGCAACGTGCGTCATGAATATTTTACGTGTAATTTCGAACTTTTACCATTGGGCGAACAGCTGGGCATTAGCAAAAATCTGTGTGCACTTCCTTTTCGAATTATAATATTAGCTGGAAAGAGTAGCACGAAAGCGTTAATAATATTAGTTTCGCGCAGTTGCGGGTCATTTAGAGCAAAATTGATTGTAATTAGAAAATTATCGTGCAATTTAGACGCGCTTCGAAGATAATTCTTCGGCCGTAAAAACATTTTGAAATTGCAGCCGCGCCGCGTTTGAAGAATGGAAAAATAACTTCTGACACAGTTCTCAAAGCTTTATGCAGTAAAAGAATACTGAGATTTCAGCCCGTAAACGATTATTATCTTAACAATCTGGGATATTTGTCTACGCGGTGCGGTCGATTTTTCCGAGATTGATAAGACAATCAATTTAGTCGTGCGCGGAGGTCATTCGTGATTCGCGTAATAAAACTTCTGCCTCCAGAGTAAAGCGGACGTAATAAAATGAATTGGAATCAGATAAGTTGGTTAATGACTATTCATTATAATAATTTGACAGTCGCTGCATTATTTGCAGAATAGACTGAAAAAAATTTCAAATTACGAACTGGCATTTTTCTGGAACTTAAAAAATACATTAAAAACCCATTTAAAATAATGAAACTTCAGAATCCGAGGCACTCCAGGCATTATCTCCGTTAATGCCTCTCGATTCTCAAAAAGTTAAACATCGGATAACTTATCTCTCCTTACCAAAACACACAAGAACCCTATCAATTTATCCCTGAAAGCACACCGATTAGTACTCCCGCAAAAAGACAACACCCGACTATAATCGAGTATTCCACCTCGGCTGCTTTTTTCGCGCGGCGACCGGGCCGGAAAGCGCCGATCGATTATTGCAACGCGGCCTAATGCTCGAGCTTTCAAAGTGTCGAGTGGCTGCACTCGAGGCTGCGTTTAAACGCGGGGCGGAAAGTAAATTTTCAGCCGGCGCGTCGAGCGGACGTTTCGCGTTATCAAATTTATTAGCTTGATGGCCGAGCGGCTCTTTTTTCCCCGTTGAGCCGACGGGAAATTAGTTTATGGCTGCAGTAGGTGCGGAATTTCAAGGCTGGGGAAAAAAATATCTTGACGGGCTTCGGAGAGAGCTAAGGGAGTTTTGTGAGAAGAATTTTTGCGAAAAGACATGGAGATTTTTCATATTTTACTAGGGTTCTTAGCCTGGAGTAATATATTAATTGTTAAGTCGAAGTCGAACTGACAAAGCAAGTTTTCATCTATCTAATTTTCTTGTTTAAAGAAGAAGCTTATCAATATCAGTAAATTTTCACAGATTTCTTATTATATGAGAACTGTAAAATGCCAAACTTCAAACTCAAACACTTCCTAACCCAATAAAACAGCGTTTCTTGAGTCGCCTGCGTTGAAGAATACTCTTTCAAAAGTTTGAAACTCCATTACATTCTGTATAAATCTTTGATTCTCGGCTTAGTATATATAAAGTCTGCCTTTGCCAAAAGGCTCTGCCCGCACCAAAGTTTCTTTTAATATACGTCCACCCGACTCTCTAAATATGAATATTAATCGCTTTCTTAAATTGAAATTAGCAAAGTTCTCGAAGAATTGATTCGTTTAATAAAGTCGAAAGACATTTTCGCGAAACCTCAGAGTTGTAATGAAACTGTTCGGGGCGAAAGTCTATAGGAACTCTTTTTATTAATGAGCTGCGGTCGCTAACTAATTGCATACCACGGAATTTCCGATATTGAAAAGCATTAATGGGAGTTGAATTTTCAGAGCGTTTAAGTAATAAGAACAAGCTATTATTATACTGGATTCAATCAAAATTTTCTTCACCGAGAAAGTCGTGTGCATTGCAATCTGTAAAATTACTTATTTTCGTATTAATTTCACTTTAATTATATAAATACAAAGTTTTAATTTTAAAACTTATATAATATTACTAACTTCGTAAATACGCAGTCGACTGATGTTTCACCACTCTTGGCCTCCAGCTACTTATTGTAAAGTTCGCACTTGCCCCGTGTAAACTTTGAATTATCGATCGAGAGGGGGTTAATTCGCGAATGTAAATTGAAATTCCACATCCTCCAACCAAATTAATTCGAGCGCGTAATTTTGCGACCGATATGAGCAGCGTTCCGCCGCGCGAATCATCACTGAAAACTAAAGCGCGCCCTGCACCACCGCTCGAAATTAAACGAAAACACCAAGCTCCGTCCTCCGAGACAGCACATCCACCGCCCCTCGGCGCTCGACTCAACTCCACCGAGAGCGAGGAGCGGAAAAAAAGAGGACGAAATCAGCGATGAATTCGCCTCTCTCGGCCACTCGCCTCGCGGACTCGCCGTAAATGGTGCAGCGCTCTCTCTCTCTCTCTCTCTCTCTCTCTCTCCGTCCCTCGCCGCGGACGACGTCGAGAAAGGCTCGCCTCTCCCGCGGCGGGGGTCGCGCTCGTTTCCGTATAAGCCGGGGCCCGGCGGACGACACGGCCGCGGAATGCGATCGGCGCGATTTTTCCTCGCTGCCTTCTTGCCCGCGCGCGGGCCTTTTTACGGGCTTTTCTTGCGAGCCCGATGGCCCCCCCTCTCTCGGCGACGCCGCGCCGCGCTCGCATTTCAATCGCTTGATTACGCGATTCCCCCCCCCCGCCGCTTCCTCCCTTGCCCTTTTTCAGGCGGCTGCGCGGCACGGGAGGAAGCTCGGCTGCGTTGCTCGCTCGCGGGCTCTCTGAGTGATTGAGAGTTTTGGAATTGAGGGTACGTGGTTCAAGATTTTTTTAGGGGACAAGCTTTTTTTTTAGATGATTGCTGAACTTAATAGTGATGAATTTTTTTATTTTTTTTTTTAATACATCTTTGGAAGTTTTTTTTAATATCGCTGTTTTAAAATTTTTTTGAAACATCTTTTTCGATTTTATCTGCAAAAATATTTCTTGAAAACTGCAGTATCGGTGGCTGTGTAAATTATGTACTGCAACATATAAGTCGTATTTTTCACTTAAAACCTGATAATAAAATGTTGCAAACGGCATTAAAGGAGAAGAAAAATCATACTCTTTAAAATGGGTGAAAAATGACTCGCTTCCTCAACTTTTATTGATAAAAAGATGATATACGATTTTAACAATTTAGAGATTGTGGATTATCTCGAAAAGCTTTGAGAAGTTTTAACGACAAACAAGAAAATAGCAAAAAAAGGCAGAGAAATAAGTCTAATAAATTTTTCTTTGCTCGCTAAATGTTTTTTCAATTAAACTTTCTTGGTTTCTCATTCGAATACAATGAATGACTTACTTCTGAATTAAATTTAAATCCACGTTTGCGTTCTTTCTCATTCTCCGCAGCCATCCTGCCACCTGCCAAGCTCTTATATTGTCCCTGCTTTCATGCAGTGGCGTCGCGCGAATAAAGGACAAAACAATGAAAAACTTCATCCTATGAATACAACGCAGAGATCGTACTTCCCATTTCCAGAATTTATAATTTTATCAACATTCTTTCGCACCATCAATCAACTTCTCTAATAAGTGCAATGGTGTGAATCAATATAGAACGGGTAAAATTCATGAAAAGGATCAATAAAACAGTTATCTAATAATATTATCTACACTTTATTGCTAAAACGCTCTTCGGAAGCAATAAAATGCTATATCAGAAAAAAATAGGCACCCAGAGATGACATCATCCATTACGCAGTCAAGTTACAGGAGTCATAAATAATCGATAAATATACAGTAAAGCACGTCCGGATTCTGAATAATCGATCAGCGACGATCAGCAACCGATTTTAACGCGATTGCTCACGGCAATTCATAAATGCGCGGTTAGAATTAAAATATTTAAGACGCCGCGCGGCTTCCTAACGTTTTCCAATCTCGGGTGAATCATCCTTTACATCTAATTTACCGCGAGGAGATTATTTGTTAAAAATTCCGATCGATTCTCGACATCTTTCAGATCTGATCTTGAAGCTTTTGAGTCATTAAAAAATTATTTTCGCTTCATATCGCGTGAGAAAATAAAGTTATCCTTCCAAAACCAGTTCCACGCTCCTTTCGAAATCGAAAATCCGAATGCAGTCGCGAATTTTCCTAAAATAGCTTCCACTTTAATTCTTCGAACTTTAAAAAAAAAGGTACTTTTAAAGCGGCGCTCGGAAGAACTTTCCCTGTCATTAACTTTCGCCGCGGGGAAGTTGAAAAAAAAAAGTACGCGCGCGCACACGTGGAGAAACGAGCGTAGTTACCTAAGGCAGAATAAAGAATTCAAGAGAGCAAAGACAAAAGAAAATAAAGAAGGGGGTCATCGATTCGAGATGTCGTGATTACAGTAAGAACCCGGGGAAGTACAGAATCGAGGTCGTGTCTCAAAATCGATCTCCGAGTGCTATTCTTGTGTTTCGAAAGCCTTTTCAAAATATCTCCGGCTCCCGTCGACGATGGCAGAAAAATCTTGCACTTCTGGATATTGTTTAACTTTTAATTCGAGGATGATGAATGAATAGCAGAGAGTGATGTAATTGAAATCTCAATGGAGGAGAGAAACAATAAATCACTTCGCTATTATTAAGATTGCAAGCACATCTCGCCGGAGCCAACTCGATTAAAAAATCATTTAATATCTGTCAATAAAGTATTCTTAATAAAAAGACGATGAAAAATCTACTTTTAATATACCTGAAATAAGGATTTAAAATAGTAGAATATATTATTCAAAATATCATCCATCACTGATAAGATTTTACGATAAAATTCTCTATAATAATATTTCATAACCACAATAAAAATTAGAATCCAACAACAACCCACTTAACTCAATAACTTCCAATCCACCGTCGAAATTGTCAATTTCAGCTTAATCAATTCCCGTAAATCCCAAGCACCCGAAGCATTTCAGTTTTCGCCAAAGGACTTTCAATATCCGCCATAAAGAGCGAGAATTCCCTTCGCCCCCATACGTCGTCGATCGATATAACCTTCCATTGAATTTAAAGCCTCTCTCCGCGAGCGCCGTTAAACCGCCGTTAGCCGCGACGTGCCTCTAATAAATGACGTCACGTTACGGCTCTCGGCGGCGAAAAGGGAGAAAAGAATCGGCGAGAAGGAAAATATCGCGCGCGACCTCCGTGCGCGCGTACGCTCTCTCGCCCGTGCGCCGCGGCTGTTGTCATTGATATAATAGGCTCGATGGCATAATCGACACCGGTAGGTCGTGCGCCGTCGCCGCCGACTGCTTTTTAAAAGCCCGCGCGCGCCTGACTCATTGTCAGATGATATCGGCGCCGCGCGGCGTGTACGGAGAGCGAGCAAAGTAGCCGCCGCCGCGCGGCACTTGCCGCGCTCGGGAATTTATTATCGCGTGTCGCCTTCCACCCCGGGAGAGATCTTGTCGCCTGAATTTCCGCGGGAGATGCCTCGCATGGCTGCTATCTTTTACGCGACCCGCCGAGGGGTGTTTCGCTGTTGGGTTTCAGGTTTAATGGGGGCTTTTTCAAGAGCGCCATCGCGGGTATATTCTTTCCTGATGATTAGGGTTTAATGCGCGTCGATTTATTTTAGCTCGGGCTCGTTTTCTCTCCTGGCTGTGGACCGTGGAAATTGAATCACGTCTTGCGAGAGATGCGCGCAATGTTCGCGGTACTGTTAGTTTTACGAACAGCCGCCAATCGGGCGGATCGCAAATCGATAAATTGTGCCTTTTTCTGAAAGGTCGCTTTTTTGTATTCCTTAAAATAACGTCTTCTTTCATTTTTTATGGATGCCGAGGCTCGACTGCTTATTCATGGACTTTGCTTTTTCCCCGGGTGTCGATATTGTACTGCTTTGTGAAGTATTTACTAGACCCTAATGGAGGGCGGTAAAGCCTAAAAATATTACGTGTCGCCGGAGAGGAAATTTTTACAAGTCCCTTTCTTTATTTTAAGCGCTTTTCGTAATGAAAATAACGTCGATGGTAAAATATAGAACAGGCCAATATTCGTGGAAGGTCTTATAATGGTATAACAAAAGAAGAAGTCTGCTTATCGCGAGGTGTATTTTTTCAGTACAGTTTGTTTAAGACATTCCGCGTTGTATTAGAAGATATCGTATTACCGTGGCGGGTCTATTGATTTCATTCTAAATTTAAACGCAGAAAAGATAATAACTCAAAATATAATTGTTTTGTTTTAAGTATTACATTCCACGATAATTTCTTTTTCCTCGTAAGATCTATCAACTCTACGATATTATTTGAAGCATTCATATTTTGACACTGCATGTCCTGCGCAACTTAATATTTAATTAAAAAATATATCAAGGCACAAGACGCTCTTTTTGACTTTATACCACAAGTTCTGCGGTGTAAAAAGAAAAAGGAATTTAAATGAAATTCCTCGACGCACTCTAATCCATACCGTCCATTAAACTAAAAAATACTCGAATCCAATTCCCCCCGTGAAACGAGTTTCATTTTTTTTTTCAAATTCCGCCTCGCCGCGCCGACAAAATTCCCGGAATACTTTCTTCCGAACGCTGCACTCGTCCTCGGGAAAATCGACCATCTCTCGTACGTACCCATCGATAAAGCCCCGCCGATAGAGCTGAGCATCTCGAAAAAGTGGAGCGCGCGGCCGCGATCTTCTCGCCTCTCCCCCGAAGGCCCACCGGAAATTGACGACGCAGCTCGCGCACGCGCGCGCGCGAAAGGAAGCAGTGCCGCGCGCGCGCTTTTCCGCGCGCTCGTTAAATCGTAAAAATAGCGCGCAGTCGGGGAAATTGCGAGGACCTTTCGCAAGAGCGTTTCTCCCGCTCTCGGCTTTCACCTGCGCGGCTCTCGAGCGGCTCTCTCGCGAGAGCGCTGCTATCGATTTCCGTTTCAAGGTCGCGGCGGAGGAGGAGGAGGAGGAGGAGGCGGTGGGCCGGGCCGCGG
>JAWWEM010022978.1:0-19228 GCA_035582935.1 Ormyrus thymus | reverse complement strand
GTGGTGGCTTTACTAGCCAGTATGGCAATTTTTACAAGATTATTTGTAATTTTTACTATATTTCTTCTCTCAGTGTACAGTCATTTTTCAAAAACCATTTATTCTTTTTCCTGACACCTTAAAATACAATTATAACAGGTTTTTCGAACAACTCCAAAAATTACTATCACAAAGCTTCCTCTAGTTGGAAGCAAAATTATTATACGTTCAAGATATGAACATTTTATATGATTTCAGCTAGAATAAAACCTATAATTTTTTCTGGGTAAATGTTTTTTTTTAACTTAAATAATCTTTTTGTTTGACTAAGGAGTAAGTTAGCTTTAGTAGTATTTTTATTTACACTCTTAAATTATTTTAGTTTTCGAATCAATATTCAATAAAGCTCCTAGAATATAGTACGAACATACTAAACTGTTAAAGCTTAATGTTTTATGGGTCAACTATAAATGTTACGGCTACGAGTACTGAAATTTATATTTGGGTACTCATTTCTTAAAATATTCAGGAACTTTAAATTTACAAAATAATAAATCAAAAGCATTTTGCTTCGTAGACATTACTACCAAATCAAAGGTAAATACATTTTTTAATAAATAAATTTGTAGAATTCGTCAAACAGAATAATAAACCAAAGGCAAACTAAATCTGGTTCAGAGTCGGGTATTGAAGTTGGAGTGTTTAATTTCGTCAAATTTCTGATCAAATAATTTATACTATTTTAAATGTTCTTCACTCAAATTGCAGTTCTGCAAGTCTCTTTCTGTTTTAATTATCTTTTGCCAACATCAAAGACAGTTAAAAATATTTTAAATAAAAAATAAAAAATGATAAAGTTAGCAATCAGTGCATGAACCGACTCTTTTCACGAATATGCCAAGAAGAATCTCGTATAAAAGCCAACGAACTCGCGACGCAACATGCAAGAAAAACGAGAGGATTCTGCGAATGCCGAAGATATAAACAAATTTTCGAGATGTGTCCTCCTTTAAAGGTAAGCCGCGACATTCGCCTTTCTCATTCAATCAGATGTGTATCTACAATTTAATTGTTTCCCAAGTAGTTCCTCCAGGAATGCATTATCGATTCCCGCAGGTTTTTTGAGCGAAAAGTGATTTACGGGCGGATTTACCGATAACGTTCAACGTCATGAAGACATAAATGACGCTGCAGCATGAGTGAGAAAGCGCGTGAAATACGAGCGAGAAGGGACCCATGTTGGGTAAACGATTGCCGGCTACTTGAAATGACGCTCGACAATTCATCGATAATTTATCGAGGCTAAGCGGGAAGCGCCTTAGCCATTAGCCCAACAATGCGAAATAAATTTGTCCAGTGGATTAAACCTGCACATGCATATTACCAGGCGGATAAAAAAAAAAGAAGCGTAAGTCAATAATTTACAAAAAGTAATCTACTTTTTAAGCTGAAGGTTATTTTAAGAAGAAACAGCTCCCTAAATCTTCGAAGCGCTTGAGTTTTTGCGAGCGACCCGGCAAATAATGGCCGCCCGAAATCATATATACGTTTCTCCAATTACAGAAGTACCTGTAAAAAAAGAGAGCTGTTAACACCCTCGCGGTAGAAAGAAAGGAGTGCCGGTTTTTTTGCCGCTTCTGGCATCCGTTATCCCATCTAGATTTTCCTTCCTGCCGTCGGCGGAACTCCATTTGATATTGATTTTTCGCAAAAAGTGCCGCGCAACTCTGCACGTATAACGCCGCCCGCAAAGAAAAGGGAGAGTGGAAATCAAGCGGCAGCGAAGCAGAGACAAGTTGAAAATTGTACTCGGTGCATTCCCTCGTGGCAGCCGCTTCCGAGGAGCGTCTCGCCGAACAAAATTATTAACAAGGGACGTCGTCGGACGGCGGGGAAAAAACAGAGCTCTCCGACGAATGCTGATGAGGTGCCGAACGGTGGAGAAAAGAGAGAACGTAGTCGAGAAGTCGAGAGGGTGACAAAAAGTCACGTAAACGGTGGGCCATTAAATATACGTAAAATTAGGTATAAAAACGAGGGTGAGAGGTTCGAGTTTTGCCTGCGACTACGCTTTATAAAAGCGCGTTCCCGCTCGTTCGTGAGGTTTATGTGGCTGGGCTTTACTAATAAAAAAAGGAACGATGAGAAATGAAAGTGGAGAAGAAGGGTCGCTACAAAAGTGCTGCTATTGAACTTTTTCAAAAAACGATATTTCAAAAACGATGAACTCTTTCTTGGAAAACAGGTGTACTTCCGCGCTCGGATATATGAAGAAAGCGTGTCGCGCGGTCTTTTATCTGGATTTTTTTTGTGCGACTTTTGTCCTAGAAAATTCTGAAAATATGTTTTTAGTTTTACACCATTTGCAAGAGTGCAGTGCGTCGGTTTGTTTCGTTTTATGGCTGGTAATCTTTCATCTGCATTTGAAATTAAAATTTCGCCGTTAGAAATACTAATCACAGTTTTTATCTAGGGTAGCGTTAAAAAAGGGAATTCTCTTTTGTTCAAAAAGCAATATAGCTAATATTTTATTGTTATTCTAATAGTTCATTCATCTTTTGAATTTGCACTTACTAAAATAATTTTTGGCATATTTTTACCACAAAAGTAATTTTTATTCTTAAAAAATCATATTTGCATGTTAATCTATTTTCCAATCTATTTATTCAGAACAGAAGCTTCGTAAATTAATGTCTATCACTTGTCATGTGAGTGTGTTAAAGTTGTATTTCTTACTAAAATTCCAGAGCTTCATTCATCTCAATGGAGATGGGCTAATATCATTTATAGTCCTTTAAAAAAGTACGCTTGACGATGTTTTCTAAATTCTTCAAGTACTCTATATGCAGAAAAGCAATCTGTATGCTATTAAACTGCTACTTCAAACACATTCTCAAGTATTGCGTAATAACAATATTCTGAATAAATCATTTTTAATGATACACTGATCGAATAACTTGTTAGAAGCTAATGCAAATACTTCTTACAACAGATTTATGATCATTTAGAATAATTTCAGTGAATTAATTATTTTACTACTATTGTAACAAAATAATTATTTTACTACTATTGTGACAATAAAAAACGTGATCAACTTTAAAAATTTATGTAGATAGTAGACTAACCTACTAAATATTCATCACACTCATAATACGAATTTAAAATTAAATTTGTCAAAATATTCCAAATAGATATACGGCTTGAGTACTCTATTAACAACTTTCATGTAACGTGAAATAGATCATTAAGAAGTTATTATAAGCTTCTATATTTACTAGTTAAAAATTTTTTAAAGTAACTGGTAGTATTAAATTTACTTTCATTTCCTACGTTAAATTCGTTTTCGATGCCAATCGATACAGGATATCGAGTTTAAACCCACCTTTATCGCGGTCACCTCTGCAAATTTCATCTATTTTTCGCATATTTGAGCTCGCCATCTCTGTATATTGACGAAAAAAAATCAACGCCCGAAAAATGCCGTCTCGAAACGATTTTTTAACCTTTAAACTGACTTTTACCAGGCAAGGATTTCCGAGTACCTGAATCTCAGCCATAAGACCCTAGTCCGGCAATTTTTCGGCGGCTCAATGTGCCACTGATTCTCAACGACACACGCTGATAAAGGCACACTGTACGTCGTAAATGCTACCTATGTAGCAGAGGAGCTTTATGTCTCCCTACAATGCCAGCTTTATCCATGGCTGTTTCGTACATCAATGCCCATTGTAAAATTTTAAGGTCACGTAAAGTAAATTTTATTTTCGGGCGTAAAAATGATAGATGCTTAGCATTAAAAATTTTCAAAGAGAACGTTTGAACATTTTTTTTAAGCTTTTTAAGTTAAGATTCATAGTCTTTTTTATTTTTCGAAAAAGAATCTGGAATAGAATTGCAACATTTAACATTTTATGCTTCATACCTTTCTATAAAGAATCGTAAATCATAGGTGAGCTGTATGATATATTTTCAGCCACTCGCCAATATTTCTGTAGCGTTGAATTTATTGTGCAAGACGTAAAACGTTATAAAATTCAATATTTACAAAATCTAAATTTCCGCTTCCAAATTTAACTGGCATATTTTTCGAATAGATGTCCGTAGTATTTTGCTAAATCTTTTGGATGCGTCAGAGATTTTGAGAGCTAAATTTTAGTATCGAAAAATATAAATTTTTATCGCAAAAATTATACGACTCTTATAGAAACTCTAAAAGAACTTATCCTATAAATACTAAAAGGTAACTAATTAGGGTTTCCCTCAGTGGCCGCACCATTTTATGAGCCGATGATTGACCCAGAAATAGGCAGAGATTTGCTGGAGATTTACCAGGTAATGGCGACATGTCCCCAGCCAATAAAGAAGACAAGATTTACAGCTATTACGTTCCAAAGCTGGTTGCATCTAATGCTAATCTTTGATTTAAGTGCAAATACGAGACATAAACTTGTTCCGTCAAACACTCAGGATTTTACAGCCCCCTACGTCGTCAACAATCACCCATCAATTTTCACGAAACTAATAAAGCTTCAGGAAAAAAGAAACTCCGTCTCCCGTGTCCTCCCCCATCTTCTACGGGCGAGCCCGCTGCACCTCCGCACGCAGTGGCTTAAAAATGCGAGGAACGTGCATGCAAGTCGCTGCCGGCACTTGCGCAGGAATCGCGTCGTCGCCGCAGTAAAAAAGGTCGCTCGCGCGTAAGCACGAGTACAAGACGCAGTCGCGCATGTACGGCTCTCGGCTCCGCGTCGCAACTGCAGCGCGACACGTGGGGGCGCCGCGCCAGTTGTGCCTCTCCATATACGTCGAGGGTCGTATACGCGAACAGGCCGCGGCGACAAGGCGGATATTGATGCGGACGATGGCTATCGCACGGCTGGGCGCTGCGCCCGAGACCGCAGACGTTTAAACTCGCGGTACGCTGATTTATGCATTATTCGATCCCGGCCGCGCGCCGCGTTTTCATCGTTTTTCCGCGTCGCTTCGCGGACTACCGGAAGCCCAGCCTGCACGCCTCCGTTGCCTCGTATCGACGATTTCGGGAGGACGTTCGCGTTTGATGTAAAGGACGTAAATCAGGATGATCGGCCCGGGGTATACTTCGGCAAGGTGGAGACGGAGGAGGTGGGATGGCTCGAAGTGGCGCGCGCGAAATTCCGGCGGGCAGGTCATCGCGAGTTTAGTCGGTTTATCGGAACGATCTTTTGTACAGGAGCTGTGTAAGCTGTATCTTTTTGACAGATCTTCCATTGAGTTATAAAGATAAATGGCAGCTCTGCTGCGAGCGAAATCAACGGGCACGAAAACGTAAACTCCACGGAATGCGGAAGCTAAATATAATTATATTTCATCGAGTTGCGCTTTATATTCTTATTAAGTCAGAATAATGTTTTTACTGGGATTTATTGCATGTGCACAAAGTTGAATTGCAATTTGTCATTCAAGCTCAATATTTTACTAAAGACATATTTTAAAAAACTGATAAATTATTCCTTTGATATTTATGCTTTTTTATATCATTTATCATCGTACTATAATCCTGGAATATATATTTAGTATACCTAAAATAAAAATTATTTACTTTACTATTACTTTTCATTAATAAATTACGTTTTACCATTTTTTTGTAAATCTACAGAAATTTTCTGCAATCAATAAAATAGTCGAGTAGTTCGCTAGAAAAAGTAAAACCTATTAGCAGCGAAGTGTACTATTAATCTTGGATTCTCTAGAGCCTTTATTTTAATTTAAATTGAGAAATCCGGATTTGTTGCTTAAATCTCGAGCATTGGTTTTAAACAAAAATTTATTTTATTTCTACACGAATAGTATTGGCTATTTTTTTTTAACGCAACCATTTTTTTAGTACATTAAAGTGGAACGCCAACGGCGACGTTTTGAGTTTCCGCCCAAAACGCCTCGTTTTGTATCCAGCATAATTTAGGGACAAGGGAAGTGTTCCTAAAAATAGTTCACCCCTCGGGGAAGTTATTAACTGCAATTACTATGTGTGCGTAAACATAATTTACTGTATAGAAGGCCGTTTTTATGTTTGCGCATGCATATTAAAATTGAAATTCAAAATATACGTAGCATCAAAGCTCCTCTTAATATATGTTTGAGGCTAAACTTTTCATTTGAATGAATATTAATTTTTTCCGATTCCCTTTCTGTCCACTGAATCGGGTATTCATTTAAATTCGACCTATTTTATGTTCTTCTAAATCATTGACGTAATAACCGTCTCTCTGTTATAAAAGATGCATTTATTCTGCGAAAAACACTTGTATTTCGCTTCGCGAACAATATCATTTCCTTTATCCTTCGAATTGCGCAGCAGTCATTTTCTATCCACCTTTCAATTTCTCGTTATTTCTTCCTCGACAAATGTTGAAAATTCAGCTGGAATATTAAATAATTCTTTATCCGCGAGTCGGGAGGAATACGCATAATTTTCGAAACGCATCTTGAACATTTCAAATAAGGATAGGCTTTGACTTCTGAAGGAGTGAATTTCAAAGTCTAGCTCTCCACAAGTGTGAGTCTGAAAAATAGAAGAAGTACAAAAGTACACATGACGCCGAGGGTTATCATTTACGTATGAACGGCAAAGACGGGCAAAAGATACTAGTAGCAATCTACCGCAGTAGAGGAACGCGGTATTGGTCAGACGTGCACTGCAAAGGATTCGCCCCTCCGGAGCTTCCGCCGAGATTTATTCACATATGCTTTGTGGTGCCTTAGACAAAAATAAATCTATGTAAATACCCCAATGAATATTTAAACATTTAGACTAATAGCTGGTACAAATGGGTTTTAAGGACAAACAAATAGATAAATTACTCGCGTTTATTTTTTTAAGAATTTTAAACTGCCTTGATTAAAATGTGTAGGAAGTTTATTAATTAAAGAGAAAATTGTTTTTTGTTTTTTAAAAAGTACAATGCAGAGTAATTTTCCTTACTTTACCCTATGTTGTAATAAGACACTGGGAGGAAAGCATTCGCATAAATAAAGGTCTTACGTTCTTCTCAGTCTGATTTTGGAAAGGAAAAAATCTCATAATACCGTCTTTTATATTCGCTTGCGTGAGCTTTATTTGCAAATTGCTTCGGAATCAATAAAATCCCTGCCTTTATTATTAATTACATCTTTATTAATTATAGAAATAAATTTCTTGATATATCAGTATAAAAACGCAATGAATAAAAGGATTTCTGTTTTATAAAATTAAATATTTCAATCACAAATAAATGATTTTTGTGAAATTTACATTTTTTACAGAATAGTATACAATAAATAAAGCAGAATTTTCCAACCAAACAAATAAAAAAATTAAATTTCCACTGAAAATAAAAAATATTATAAAAATATAAAGTAAAGCTCGCTGATTATATTTTTATGATTTTGTGCTTATAATAATATTTGAACAGGATGGCAAGTATTAAATAGCATCTGAAAAAAATATTTAATAAAATTTATATGATTTTGAAAAAACTACTATATCTTTCCAATTTTCTGTTTCGGAGCACCTCTTACGTCGAAAGGAAGAAAGTAATACTTTATTCGCTGAATTTAGTCCATGAAAGTGAGCACACTCACAAGATACCCAAGACAAATCTGTCTCTGGAAATAAAAATACTTTTTTCTTCTTTACGCATCTAAATTATTTATGAGCATGGTAATGAGTCGCACATTTGAATTCGTGGTTCTTTCCATCGGTTCTTCTTGTCTGTTTATCCCAAAAATGCTGAAATAAAAGATGCCTTTTACCTACAGTGCGCATCTTTCTTTGCGGTCGATGGGAAATCAATGAATTTTTTCCGAGCGAGCTTTTTCTCGCCGGGTCAGGCGACGGATTATCGACGTATCGTTATCGCGCTTGCCTTTTTACCGACTGCCGTTACGTAGCTTCCGCGCGAACTTCCGGAGGGCGACACCCACCGAGAGTGCGATATCACTCATTGCTGCCAGAATCCTCTTGAACAAAAAAAGGCGTTCTGCCGAGGCGAGGGTGCGCTCGAATCGTTGCGCAAGACGTTAAACAACGCGCTCTTTTTGCGGCCCGGATGTGGCCGCACTTGCTCTCTGTCCTCTTACGCCGAGGGAAAGTTTATTTTTCGAAGGAAATCCTGTCTCTAAATTCGAAAAGTTGGATGTAAAGAAGGAAAAGTGGACGCGAGTCGAGGATGGAGGAGAACTTGTTAAGGAATGCTAAGAAGGAGGAAAGTTGGCTTCCCAGGGTATATTTTTCCATTAATTTTGAGTAAATCGGTCAAGAATTCAATATTGTCGAGGAACTTCTTCTGTCTTACATTTATTGATATCAGTGGCGTGCATTCGTTTGAATAGATAGATTTTTCCAATATTTTTTAACTGTGCGATGGAATTATTTAATAAGATGATACTAATACGTTTTTAATTGGTTACGTGATTATTTATCAAATGAATTTCTGAGTCAAGTAGGATTATTACAAGTAGAGTCACGATGAAGCAGCTGAGACAATATTAAAATTGCGGTATTTCTCTTCAGATGTGGGAATAATAAAAAAAGTGAAATGTTTTAAGTAATAAATCCTTCAATGAAATATTTTTCCGAACGTCGTATTTCATTTATTTCACAGAAAAATATAAAAGTATGTATTTAGATTGCTATGATAGTTGTCACTACGTAAAATTTATGGTGCCATATAAATATTGATTCTTTCCGGACAAAGATGATTAAAAGCCCCAACTCCTAACATATTTTCTACTCAAACGTTGAATATTGTTTACTTTAAAGTCAAATTTATTTCTATTCCTCGAAGATCTCGAAAAATTTGTCGCAGCTTTTCCAGCGTCCACTTTAATCAACGCGAATAATTAAATCCCTTATCTACAAAGAGGAAAACCGAATCCACCATCGCTTTTATAGGGTCCCACAATGAAACACCCTTTCTTGGTGCGGCTGATTGATCAAAACATTTGCTTGCGATCCGCAGTCAAAGCTTTTACCTTGTATTGCTAGTTCTCAGGACGCTTTTAAGCTCCCTGGGCGCAACACTTTCTGGCCGCGCGCTTCGCACAGCGCAGCTCCTCTTACTTAGCGAAATGAGTTTTTTTTTCCTTTTTGTTCTGCCCCACCTTTTTCCCTTTCCCTGGGAAATCGCATCGTAAAACCAAGTCCCCGTCGAACGATAAACTGAGATTAAGAGTTCGAATAATTAAGAAGCGGACAGACGGCAGGCACGATAAGTTTAGTGGAATTGCGCGATTTAGGTCTTTAATTCGATTGTTTGTATACGCGCGTGCCTCCTTTTTTCCGGCTGTATGCACTCTCGAGACGATAAGCACCGCGAAACTTTGTAAATCGTAAAAAGCCCTGCAAGATGAGTTTTACGATGAGGCACCTTCTGAAGTGCGATACTCTCGGACAAGAAACTATGTCAAAAGCGATTCTCTTCCTGCTCTTCTTGCTACCAGTCGAGAGGAGAGTCGGAGTTGCTGGGAGAGATTCATTAAAACTCTCCTTTAAATGTCTGGTACTTTTTTAATAATGAAAACTTTATGCCAAATAAAGTTGTGTGCAAAGAATGCTACCCTGCATTTAGTTATGAGTGCCTGTTGTCTACGGGCGCTGGAGTTAAAAGCGAGAGAAACTGTTTTATCTGTAGATTAAAGAAAGTCCGAATGAGTTTTGAGTTCATAAATTTAGTGCTTTAAAATTTCTGAGGCTGCGACTCGATTATGCTTGTAATTTGATTATACTTGCAATTATGCATGTGAAGTTTGTGCCTAATTATTTAGTTGCCGGAAGCTCGGGGAGGCGTTTAATGATTTTTCGTAAGAATTAGGAATCCGGGCTTTGTTTTATCAAATAAACGTAAAACAAATATACGTTTTAAAAATTAGTCCTAGACGGTAGAGCACTTAAAATGGAATGTGAATAGATAATAATAAAACGAGTTTTAATTATTTTAATAATTTGTCGCGTGCTCGCGAGAGCGTTCGCTGAGCGCGCGGCTGGTCAAGCTTCTCCTTTGCACGAGCGATTTGCGCTCTGAGCAGTTTTGGAGGACTTTTCTTGCCGGTGGGCGATCTCAGGTCACCCTCGGCTAGAGTTGCCGTGCTCGAGCTCTGCGGGGACCCGCGAACGTCCGCTCCTCGGGACCGCAGCTCTGACCCCCTGCCGAGTGGAGGGAAGTGCAAGCCGGGCTCCTGATTGGCCGAGGCTTCGAAGCCTAGCCTGACCTGGATTAAGCGCCGGGCGGCGACTCTAATTTCCGGGAGCTTGCGACCGAGGAGAGGAGCACCAGGCGGCGAGCGCTTCCGGGAAGCTCTCGGGCCTCGAGCTCGTCGGGTTCCGCGAGAAAAAGCGAGGCTGACGTTCCGCGTACGCCTGCGGACATCGTAATTAAATTTTGCGCTCAACATTTTACGCGCAGAAGTTTAAAATTTGCTTACTCAACTTCGTAACGTGTATTAACACGGTAAATTCATTTTAATTATTTTTCGTCGGACAAGATTAAAATTCGTTCTGGAATTACGAAGCTCCTGTGCTTTATTCGATAACAGAAATGTCCCAGGCGTGTCTTTCTATCCTTTTAAAAATCGATTAGGAAAGCCGTGCAAGGCCATTCCACTGAATTAAAAATCGTATTAAGGAGTGATAAAAAATAGATTGATTTATTAAGAAACCTTTTATATGCGAATTTCAAATTCAAAAAAGGTATAAATCGAAATTAAAAACTATTAGTTATTTAATTTGAGAAAAATTTTTACTTAAGACTATATTAATAAGAAACCTTACAATTAATTTTCAATTACTTAGAATAAATAACAGCAGAACCTTTCAGCTAGAATATTCTCATATTTTAAACAAATTTCTTATGGTTCTTCAATATTTTCATTTTTATCCTCCGTAAGGCTTTTAAAGTAGTTTATAAGTCTGCACGAGAAAAAAGTAGGTAAACTATATCAACTGCAAAATAAAGATAAATTGGAGAAAACTTTGTAAATAAAGTTTTTTGAAGTCGCTGAGAGATAGATTTTTTCGGTCAATATCAAAATTGGTATTAGGAGCCAATCAAATATTAGAGGAATACAGTAAATTGAAAATTGTAATTGCAGCTTTTATTTATTTTGTTGATGATATAAAATCCTTGTAACTAAGTTATCAAAGTATTTTTACAAGAAATAAAATAAAAGAAAGAAGTAATTTTCAAATTTTACTTGAGAAACGATTTTACATCGGGAGGAAACTTTTTAAGACTTACAAATTCCAATGCGCTGCACGCAAGTCTTGTCATGGAATGATGCCATAAGCCGCATAGATTTATAACGGCCTTCCATTCCGTCAAGTTATTATACTCTGTTCTTATAAGTAAAAAGCAGCGGGGGAGTTTCTGAAAAGTCGAAAAGGAGTACATCCAGTCTCAAAAGTAGAACTCTTTATATTTTACAACACTGAATTTTAAATCAGCACACTTTGAAAATGATTCGTGCCATTATGTTCTGCTTTCTCGACATGTAGCAAGGAGCATAAATATGTAAAAAGAATTACTATACGTCAGTAGCGTATAGGAATAACATCCCGCTTGACTTGAAAAACTTGGCGCCGCATTGCAACAAGCTGAAGATCAACATTCTCATTTGCAGAAAGAAACTTGATGCACTTACAGTAGTTTTGCAAATATGTATAATATTTAATAGATTACAATTTCAATACGTATGAGTAAAAGACAGTAACAAAATTGATGGCGAAATAAATAATTACAAAAACAAACAGAAGCGTGAAAAGGATTTAAAAAAAGTTTCCTTCGTTGTTGAGCAAAGTTAAAAGCGTGACAATAGAGAGTTTGTTTTGGCGTTCTGTGTTTTTATTTTTTATTCAAGTGGTTTATTTGCTATTGCTCTTATTTGGCCTTTTTTTAATCAAAACATCGTTCGCTCGATCGTGCAATACTCATTTATAATTTTCTTTTTACTTTTATAAAGAGCTCAATTAAAAGCTCAAGAATGAAGAGCTGGTTAATCGTAGCGATTGATTTTGCAAAATCAAAATTATTCTTCAAATTTCATCATAGAATATAAAATGTTATTAAAAAAATGTTATTAAATTTTTAAAAACTATAACAAGTTTGCTTCCTAGATAATGCGATAAAAAAATTATTACTCACAGATCGGCAGATGTGCGTATGCCTATTAAGAAACTATCTGCTCTCCCAAAACATTATTATAGTCCAGGGGGTAGCCGACGTATAGATCGTAACATTTTATTAAAAAATATCTATCGGAGTAACTGAATTTATTCGTTGTCTCTCATATCTCTCGAAGCCCGACCACCATTCCCTCTCATTTCCCGAGCCGATTTCAATAAATCCCACCAGCGGCCGGCAGATAAACAGTATTTCACCGAAAATAAAAAAAGTTTCAACGACCGCTGCAGTCGAGCGTTCAAGCTCCGTCAAACGTTGTACGAGCGAATCTAACTCCTGCTTTAATTCTCTGTCAAGCACATTCATCGGCATTGCCCGTCGCCCGATGTTTAGCTAAAATGATTAATGGCCGGCGGCTCGAAATTCGAAAAGTATGTATTCCTCGCGCTAAGGTTCCAGCATCGAATGATATTGAAAAAGGCTCGCGCGCAATGCGCATTTCAGGGTCGCTCGGAGCTTGTAAAGGAACGACATTAAACTCTCGGGGATTTCGAGTTGGCACGACACGCCGAAGTGACTCCCGCCTGGCGCATTAGCTCTGCTCAAAGAAACGCATTCAAGGGTGCGATTCGCGCCCCATTAGCAAGCACAGCTCACACTTCCGTTTCGCGGGTTTACTCATCTGGCTGCGTAATTTGCGGACGCGCGATACGTACTCCGGGGTGGGCGGTTATTTTACGCGGTTATAAAACTCGCCGAGAGCTGCGTACGGATATCTCTCGTTATTATACAGCTTCCCTTGCATTGTCCATAATGAGCGCCGCTGTTAAGCTTTAAACTATCGCATTTAATGCTTATTTATTGAGGGGAGTCTGAGCTTCGCGGCTCTAATAAATGTTTTTATGACTTGGTGCGCGGTTGCGCGTATCGGGCGGCTTTTCTATATAAAGCCGCGGGGGAGGTTTTCGAAAAAATAAAAACGTTGAGGCAAGCTGAAAAATGTTTAACGATAAACGCATGTAGGTTGAGTGGAATTCCTAAAATGCCTGAAAGTTTTGGAATGAGTGAAAAAGCTGAAATTTACATTCTCAAAAATTGAAAATGTAAAAAGTTTTTTCTTGTTTTAAGCGCGAAATTGGAATGTGATCGCACGATAAACTTTACAAAGCCGCCTTAGATTAGAATAAGCGCGGAACATTTTTTAGAATTCTTATTTGGAAATTCTGTTCTGTCCTGTAGAAATAAATTTTTAAAAATAAAAAAAATGTTTTTCTAAAAATGTAACTGTATGATTAGGTATCCGTTGATATATATTATGTAACCCCGATTCTCATTTCTTTTTGAATATTTTATGTTTTGAAATTTTTCGTTTCTCTCCCTATAACCTTATTATAATCTTATACATGGAGCAGTCACGTGTAATGGATTATGTAAAAAAACTCATATTTCATGTCTGGTAACCTTTAGATTTTTTTTTTTTTTTTGAGTTAACGAAATCCAGTGATTATAAAACTAAAGTATATTCAAAATTGATTCAGAACTAAATGCAAAATAAATAATCGTTATATCGATTATTTATTTTACCCAGTTTACTTGAACTTTTCACGTTGTACGTTCTGTACGTAAACTCTACGCTGGTTTACCATTCATTTTTTTCAAAATACCCCCTGCAGGCAGCATTAAAACAGTAGATCATCCCCCTTAACCGCTGCTCTATACAAACATCTCGCAAATCCTAAATATTTCCAGCACCTCCTACCAGCAAGAAATATTTAATTAACAAACCGAGGAAGACCCTTGAAGGGCAACCACGACAATGGCGGCCGGGCGGAACGACAATATGCATGAAAAAAATAAAAGGTGGCAAAGCAGCTTATCTATCGATAAAAATGAAGTTTTTAGCGCTCCGCGGCGCAAAATATAAATCACCACAATAACAAAGTTCAGTAAAGCGGAGGTAAATAGTTCCCTCGGCTTTTTCGCACTCCAATTCCACCATATATATTTTTCAATGAAGTAGCCCAGCGAAGCGTCAGCGACTCGCCCACCCCCCTGACTATACGCAACGGAATCTTATTGCCGCGCTATCGATTCCTATTCCCTTTTGTCGATATCCATCCCGAGAGAGAGAGGGAGGGAGAGAGAGAGAGAGAGAACGAGAGAGCGAGAAAGCAGCTCGCAGGACGGCGACGGGGGAGGGTAATAAAGCTCTCGCTACGGAAAAATCTTATCTTTCCCTCTTCCCGTGAAATTTGCGAAGTCGTTATATAGCGCCCGAGCAAAGCGTGTTTATGCAGGCGACGCTATCAGCTCGCGAGCTCTTACGTAATGGCGGAACGCATTTTCTTGCCGCGCCGTACAGCGGGGGGACGCTGTTGCCGGCGCGTGAAAAAGGCGGTTTGAGGCCTGATGCCTGTAGGTATACTGTAAGGCCACCTGACGACACGGGGAACTCCTTCCTTTCTAACTTTACGTCGGACGCAGAGCACTGCTCCTGTGAAATTTATTGCGAGCTGGAGGAAATCTTACGTGTGGAGCGACTCCCCTTGGCTCTCTCGCTTTAGCGAGCGCGGCGCTCCGAGAGACCGAATGGAATCTGGAGAGAGAAAAGGTTCGGCGATATCGTATTCTTATTCTGCGTGCGAAGCCAGAGGCGGGTAATTTTTTTTAAAAGCTTTCGACGCCGCGCCGCCGCGACGGATCCGGAGGAGGGGGAGCGAAAGTAGGAGCGAGCGAGCCGAAATTTGTGTACATCAGCATTACAATTTTAAATCTAGTTTATCATGTTTTATTACGCTCCCGGGCCGCACGCACCCGAATTCCCGGGGTGCTTTTTCTGCTCCGAGGAGTGCCCATTCAGTTAGTACGACCAATGTGAAAAATGCTTTTAGGAGAAAAAGCGTCTTTCTGTTTTTGCGCTGATTAAAATCGATTCATCGCCCTTTTTATGCTAATCGCGTGAATTTAAATGCGAATTATTATTATTGTTGGGGTAAGCGATTCTAAAAATATTGAAATAATAAAATTTATGTTTAGTATTATTTAAAACATAAATTAGCTAGAAATTATTATTTTCAACTTGATAAAATATACGTCAATTATTACATGAGACTAGTTTCCCCATTCACTTAGAGAATTTTACTGTTTGAATTAAACTAAAACTATTGACACGTTTAAAATTAGTCGACTAATGAAAATGAAAAATATTCAATTAATAAATCAAGCACTTTACAAATGAGGATAAACAAAGAAATTTATTTGCCTTCAAGAAATTGACGCTTTGAAGATTAGTTTGAGTGTCTAATTTGACAGAACACTCTTTCGTAACGATTCTCTTAGTGCTGAATTTCTATATAAAATTCGCCTTACACTGTTAATGAACTAATCAACGAGAAAGCTCTTTTATGGATTCATTAACGTAATTAGATAAAACTAAATCGATTACTGAAAGAAATGAAATAATACTTTTAAATATTATGGCAGATTATACTAAATTTCGTTCGCTTGAATATTTTCTAAATCGTAAAAGACTATCAATAAAGATATTCTTTGGGTCGTAATTTAATAAAGTTTATGTCTGTTGGGATTATTGAAGAAAATTTAATAAAAAGTGAACTGGAGAGCGAATAAATGTACAAAAAAATGATTTGAAATATTTTTATTCAAATAAAGTATGAAGCATAAGTCAAACTACTATATTTTGATCAAAGCATTTTCTAAACTTCTTTGCACATGACTTACTTTAGTTCATGCAGGATTAAAAAGAGATTCCTTTTATAGAAAGGTATTTGTATAAGACACAATTACACCTACTTTCGGAAAATATTTCACGAAATTTTTCACTACCAGATATCAATTTACATAGTGCACGCATCCAACTTTAAATATTGTACAATTTTGAAGCTAAAATTTCTTAAAATCAAGTGAAATAGTGATACAATTTCAGAGCAGCAGCGTGACTTATGCGAAAAAAGGTGAAAAAGAAGTTTCTTTGAGTCCTTCATGTGTGCTGTGCTCCTTGTCAAGGCAAGGTAAAAAAGCAAGCTAACGAAACTGTTGCTGAATGCTATATGATGCAAAACGTGATTACAAAAGCTTTTACTTGAGCAGCATAGTCGCTTAAGAAGGTTTCAGTACAACGTAGTCTGCTGAAATTATTTTGCAGAACTTTTCCGCTCTAATCGTGCATAAAAGTCGCGCAAAGCGAAACGCGGCCCTAACAATTTGTTTGTAGCAATAGCAGTAACTGTGGCTGAGAAAATAATTCCGGCTCGTTGTAACGTAATTGCGAGGACGAACACACGCCGTTATTCCCCATTAAAAAACTTTACGCCGTTATTCCACCGTTAAAAAACTTAAAAAGACGTAAGCGTCCCAGCCCTTGTTTTCCGCACAAAAAACCTTTGACATTAATATTTTTTAACGGCCTCTGCTTTATTTCCCAAAGCGGTAAACTCCGCGACCATCAGGCAAAAAGCTGCCGCCTAAAAGAGTTTTAATTTTCCACGAGATGGCCCTTTTTGCCCGAAGTAAATTTATAGTGTTATTTTCATTTATCGATCATGAAACCGCGCCTGGTTAAATTGAGTAGGTAAACACGTGTATTTAAAAGCGCTCAAGTGAGCAAATAAACATAGCAAATCAGCCGCACGCCGGAAAGGTACTTTTATCGCGAGAAGGCAGTATAATATATACGAAAGCACCGAAAAATAGCGACACGTGTACCGGTTTTAGTGGAAGAAAACCGAGGGATTTACGAGACTATCAAATCCCGCGGGTCCACGAGCTCATCAACACCCGGTTACGGGTAGACGGAATGGAAGTGGAGGTAAGAAATAGAAAATAAATAGCGAAGCGGTGGGGAGAATTTTCGCAAATATAATCTTGCACATTCTCCGCGTTTATTAATTGCTTTAGGACGGTAACTGCGTTAGGCCAAGTAAACGCTAATGGCATTTACTTTACCAGTTGCGCGGGAAACGGCTGCAATGTTGTTTGCCGCCAGTGTAGGAACGCTTAGAAATAAAATATTCTGTGTACAAAGGCGCTCCTATGAAATAAATTTAAAAAAAACGGTCGTAAATTTTGAGGGGCGCAATTGCGGAACTTCCCGACGGGCGGTATTAAATTTTAATTTCCCACTTTCTTTAATTAAACGCTGTGGCTTATTTGAAGGCGGCCTCTCTATTGACCCTTTTCGATGATTACCTCTTAGCCCGCAGCATTAAAGCATAATTCACTTTGGCGCAATAAAGGTTAATAGAGTTAAAGCGCCATTCAAAGAAGAACGCCGGCGCGCAGTACTCGGCACCTGTAGGTGTAAACTTTTTTATCGCCATATCCCAAAGGAGTATAAAAGGCATGAATTTAATAAAAATTTTGATTTCTTCCAAGCTGTAAGGAGTCGACGCGGGGAAAGCACCGGTAAGCTACAAAACACATTGAGCAATATAGGATTTACTGCTGATGGCTGACTATACCGGGACCTTTTCTACTAGTTCTACTCTTACACGCGAAAACCTATTTCCTTTCGCGTAAAAGTGCATTCGACTCAATCCTCTCTCCAAATGAGCCTCCCAGTTTACAGCGAACGAAAAAACCTTGCTTACGCGAAGTCAGAGAGTGGGGAAAAGAGCGCGATTATTCCATCGATCGAGAGCCTCCCAAAAATCTTCGGGCGCGCTCGCGCCTTCGGTATTTACCCACCGAAGCCGTAAAAAAAAAAACTGACGGCTCGGGTAAAAGGCTCTTGATAGTGCTTTATACGATGCATCGTTATTTTTACTAGGTGCGAGGAGAGTAAATGAGGAGGACTTTTGCGGCGGCGACGGCGGCGGCACGGCAATTCCGCTGGAAATGCAATTAGAAAACAATTTGCTACGTTTAAATCCTGCCGGATAAGGTACATAGACCGTTTCGCTCGTAATTTTCTTCCCGAGTCCGGCCGCGCGCGCTCACATCTTTATGGCGGCAAGTTACGCTCACATAACAGTCGCCCGGCCGACGGCCGTCGCCGAGCTTTCATTAGTTTTAAGACCCCGAGCGAGGTTAGCCCCCCCCCCATCGTTCATTAGGCTTCGGTACTTTTACTTTTCAGAAATTCTCGAGACAGTGATTGAGGAGCATCGTAAAGATGTAAGAAACTTTTAGCCCCTCGCACGCCGGATGCAGCTCCCCGATTTTTACGGCCCGCGACGATAATTAATTTCATTTGTTGCCCTGCGGGCCGCACGAGTGTCTGTTTGCGCGCGGAGGCTGTAAATTTTTTAGTTATTTTTTGCCCCGATTGCATATAAAACATACGACGCCGCAGTTTAACCGTTAAAATCCTTACAAAAATAAAGTAAGCTCGACTTTCGAAAGTTTATATAGACAACAAAAAGAAAGTACGGGGCCAACAGCTATAAATTCGCACGTGCACAATAAAAAGGTACTTGTTTCCGAAAATATACTCTGCATCCGCTTTGGGAATAGCTCCCTTGATAACGATAATAGATATCTTCGACCACGAGGTGGTTTTAGGACTTCGCCCTTATAACTTTGTCATCAAAATCCTCGAGATTGAGATTCGGGTCCTCGACGTTCTTTGCATCTTTCGCGAACTTACTAATCAAGTTATATTCCTCGGAATATAATTATACGAACGGTATCTGCGGCGGCTTAACTTCTATTAACTTGACACTAACCGGCGAAAAGTAAGATTAGTTGAAGTTTCGACGAGGAAGTCGCGAAAGCGACAGGAAGAAGGTCTTAGTTCTCGCGCGATTGTCCCCGGAGCTAAGCTGCGAAAAAAGCAGACAAGGCAGAGAGCAGTTTAAGTACATTTGCGGCGTTCAAAAGTCAGAGAAGCCTTGCATTCCTCAGCGGTAAATAAATACCGTTGAAGATTTACTGACATGCTTTCCCGACTGGCTCCGTCTCGCTCCTCTATCCCAACCCTTTTTCTCATCTCGTTCTCTCCTTCGACAAACGTTTCTTCCCCCACCCCCTCTCTCTCTCTTCTCGGCGTAATACCCATCTCCGGAGAATTCCGAAACTGCCTCGGAAAAAAAAGACATCTTGCGTGCGTGCTCGCATTTGCCCCTTTTCCTTCCCCCCCCCCCCCCCCCCGG